>JANTPZ010127937.1:0-39335 GCA_025593235.1 Vachellia pachyceras
TACCAAGACAAAAATCATTGTAAACCTCTCTTAAACTATCTCTTGAATTACATAAGTCTTAAGACATCAAACTTGTCTCTAATGTCTTCCAATGCTTCAACAAACTTGTGACCGCTTTTACCCTACACAAAAACTCATTTTAAACCCATTGAAAGCATCAAAATCATCAAAACAACATTCCTTCTCCAAGTTCCAGGTCAGACCAAACATGATTTTTTTTCAAACTTTCATCATGTATAACAACATATTCTTAATTCCAAAACACTTCTCATGGATTGTTTAGCTCAAAAACAACTCTTCCTCATCAAATATAAAATTGGGCAGCATCTCCCCTTAGGGTTTGAGATTCCAAAAATTCATACAAACATCAAACCCAAGCAATATATATACATCAATTTTCTCCTTATCAAGTAAGGAGTGTTTTACAACCATTTATTTCCTCTAAATCCCTCTCTTTCTCATTTTTCCTCTCATAAACCCTAACTTTCCAGCCACCAAAAGATAGCCAAAACTAAAAATCTAAACCGATAGAAAGGTAGAAGAAGTCACAAGTAAGAGATTGATGTATAGTTTCAAGTGCTTTAACCTCTTACCTTTGATTCTTTTAAGCTTCTTCCTTCTCTTTGTGCTTGTTCATGGAGTCTCTTCTTCTCTCTTTTTGCTGCTGGAATGTTAGCCAAGATGGAGGAAATGGGGAGAAAATCTGTTTATAAAATCCCTTCTAAAAAGATTAAGGGCTAAGATGAAAACTTACCTATTAAGTTTAATCTAAAGGCTTAAGATGAAGCCACATATGAAACACATGCTTGTCTCTCATTGGCTCCTTAAAAGTGATCATAATGGGCTGCACATGGATGAAAAATCTGTTGGGAACCTTGGTTACACTAACCAAACCGGTTACCATTCGGTTACTTCTATCGATTACAACTTTCACCGGTAAAAGTAACTTAATTCCAATAAATCTTTTTCTACTTTTTTGGAGATATTTTCTTCCTCATTTAATCTCCATAATTACCTCTTAAATATATTAAAATCATCATCCTCAAAATACGTCTTGATCTTATCAAAATCAACATGATTACTTTATCCTGTCTAAAACTCCTGAAAACACGCAATCTTAGGATAAATCATTTTTAGGGCCTTATAATTTTCTATATTTTTCACTTATACTCTAGCCCTTTTTCTTTCTCCAAAATACCTTCTAGATTGTCCAAAATTAATTTTTGAAATAAATTATATTTTTGGGGATTTTTCGGGCATTTTTCCTCATTTTCAGGAAAATCGCCTTAATCGTACTTTGGGCAATAATTTTGTAAAATACTATAAATTCCACTTAATTTTATAGACTCTGGTTTTTTGTCTTTGGGAACTCCTGATACCCTAAATAATTATTTTCAACCTTCAAATCTTTAAAATTTCATAATTCCTTGTCTAGACCGAATTTCAGCAATCGGTTGAATTTCTGGTAATCAGTGAGTTCTGCTCTATCTTTTGGGCATCTGTGAATTTTTTTGACTTTTGGTCAACTATTTGACTTTTGACTTTGACTTTGTCAGATGACCAAAATGCCCTTACACTTTCTCTTAATGACCAAAATACCCTTTCACAGTCTAACTTTTCATAAATTCCCATTTTATCCTTGACTTTTTGTCCCTTGATCTTTTGGTTTCTGATTTCTGGGGAAACTTCCCAGGAGGTCACCCATCATAAAATTGCTTTAGGGTGAGCACGCTTAACTTTAAAGTTCCTACCGACTTCCATCTACCAGGCCAAATCTGATTCTGTGACTTCCGGCCCAACAGCAATCAACTTTTTCCGTACTTTCTATCGGTGGGCTCTAACTTGACTTTTGACTACTGGTTTGTTGATACCTTGTTTTGATGATAACGAAAACTATGTTAAAAGATTACAAAATGATTTTTAAATCATAAACTTTGAGTATTGAATCAGTACTTCTTGAAAATACTCGAATGTTTTGTCAAAGTGTTGACAGTACTCGAGCAGTGGAATCCAATACTCGAGTACTGCATGTTTTGAACTTAAGAAATTTGAGCACTTCCAACTAACACTTCAAGTATTGACATGAATTATTGTCAATATTCGAGTGTTGGAATATGGCACTCGAGCACTGTGCTTTGAAAATGAGTTTTTAGACTATACTCTGAGTGTACACTGCAAGTATTGGCTGACAGCAGAGCCAATACTCGAGCACTAGGTCCAGTACTCGAGCATTGAGGTTTTTGAAAACACTTCAAGTCAACACTTCAAGTATTGGCTGAAAGTATTGCCAATACTCGAGTCCTGAACTTCAGCACTCGAGTGTTGAACATTTTTTCTCAACACTGTCAGGTAACACTTCCAGCATTGGTTGACAACACAGCCAACAATCGAGCACTACTTTTATAACACTTGAGTGTTGAGACTTTTGACAGTGCTGTCAAGTGACACTCCAAGTGAAAGCTTCCAGCAGAGACAACACTCGAGCACAGATTTCCATCACTCGAGTGTTGTGACTTTTCACTCAACACTGGAAGCCAACACTGCAAGTATTGTC
The DNA here is from genome assembly GCA_025593235.1 of Vachellia pachyceras. NCBI lineage: Eukaryota > Viridiplantae > Streptophyta > Magnoliopsida > Fabales > Fabaceae > Vachellia > Vachellia pachyceras. The sequence goes on from JANTPZ010127937.1 coordinate 2,555, forward strand.
TGGCAGCACTACTAACACTCGAGCACCAGCTTTCCATCACTCGAGTATCGAGCTGAAAACTTTCATGTTAATCAATATTCTATCTCAACACTTCCAGTATTCACTTCCAGCATTACTAACACTCGAGTATCATTATTTCATCACTCGAGTATTGTGATTCATCAAAATTATTTTTCATCACTTGCACAGAATACTCGAGTATTCCTAGAAAGTATTATTAACACTCAAGCACTGAGATTTATCACTCGAGTATTTGATTATTTTCAAAACACTTTCACAAAACACTCGAGTATTGCATCAAAGCATTAAACTTTTCTTTGAAATATTTTGAGCAATCATTCGAGCATAAAAACCTTATGCTCGAGCACTGACTCTCTCTCTCTCTGTGACAGCTTGGTGTCTGACACACTTTACCTACGCTATACACATACTTTCCTCATTTGTGTAACGACATTTTTGAATTCTAACTGCTTTCATAAATGCAGTAGCTTGAAACATTAAATAAGGAAAGAAGCACAGGCATAGTCCAAGACTCAGAGATTTTAACGTTCTTCTACAATCTTCAACCTCGGCTGATTCAAAGGCATTAAATGCCATTAATGCAGAAGCCATTAATTGTTGATGAGAGTAACGGCTATTGAATGTAGTCTAACGGACAATTCAACAAGACTCAACTATAAAAGGACCAGCATTCATTATAGAGACAAGAGAACATATTCTGAGCATTTAAAGTCTACATTTACTACCCTCTCTGTAATCTTTCATTAATCTTTCATTAACAAACCTTGAACAAAAGTCCATTTGTACCTTGGAAAAAGAGAACCCATTTCAAACCAGCATCATGCTTGACAAATGCATATCACAATATAAACTAATCAAGCAGCCAGATTTGCTTAATACTTTGGTAAGTTAAGAAGAAGCATATTCCTCCCCTAACCTTCTTTTTTTTTAAATATGAAAAATAAAAAAAAATTATCCAGGTGGGTTCTATCATGCTGAAACAACATAAATAAACTTTTTCATTGCAAAAGATGGATGTTTCTAAGTAGTTCAATTGAGAATTAGTTACTTTAACTACTTGAAGCAAAATTTTCTATGTTTTCATCTGTCCTTGAGATGAACAAGTAATGTCATTTATATAATCCCATCGATTATTTCCCGTTGCTCTTTTAGTTGTCTTATTGTCTTTTTTTAACAACACTTAGGCACATTGCTATTATAATGCCAAAACCTACTGATTGGCTCAAGATCAAGGCTTCAATCGTGGAACATCAAGAGTACAAGGAAAAAAAAAAGCTTGAATTGGGTTACATATTTGAATGTAATGCTTTTAGCCAGTTGGTCATTGTGATTATGTTCTAAATTTATTGATATGGTTTTGCAGGAGCAACTCCTTGATAGAGAGCACAGGATACACCAGCTAGAAGGGAGAATGGAAGAGACAGACAGAGAGCTTCATGCTATTAAATTAGGGCTAGTTCTTCAATGTGGATACATAGATTCCAGGATGCAACAATGAACCCTCTAGAGCTAGTTCTTCAAATTCTTACAAGCAACCAGATCCAAATCATTTAACAATGATTGTATTGTTTGACTCTCTTAACTTTTATATATATTTTTTTAACTTTGACTTTTTTGACAAAAACTTTGACTTTTTTTAGACATTGGAATGTATGTTTATGATTAAAGATACTATGTACTTGATATTACTATTTAAAATTTGATTTTTGTGTCAATTGTATTATTGAATAGAATTTGTTTATAATGCATAGTTGATTTATATTTAAAATTAGTGAGACATTTAGTGACGAAATTGTCAAATTTAGTGGTGAAATATAGCCCATTTAGCGAGGAATATAACCCATTTAGCGACGGAATTTAACCTATTTAGCGACAGAATTGTTAAATTTAAGGACGGAAATATAACCCATCTAGTGACAGATCTGTCAAATTTAGCGACGGAATATTCCTCATTTAGCGATAGAATTGTCCGTCACTAATTCCGTCGCTAAATTAGCGAGGGAATTAGAGAGGGAAAATTCCGTCGCTAAATTTTTCGTTGCTAATTCTGTCGCTAAATTTAGCTACCCTCGTTTTAGCGATGGATTTAGCGACGGACTTTTTCCATCGCTAATTCTGATTTTTCCCTCGCTAAATTTGATTTTTCCATCGCTAATTCCGTCGCTAAATCTGATTTTTCTAGTAGTGATTCCTACACTATGAAATGTGATGTATGTGCTATGTAAATAGACCAAGCATGCTATATTATCATATGAATTGGTTATATACGTGAAAGAGAGGAATGTAAGCATGCAAAATAACTTTTGAAAAGGGACCAAAACCCTTATCAAAGGTCAAAGTTGAGGTAGCAATGAAAAATAGCACTTGAGATCCAAATGATTTGAATTTTTCCAAAAAATACAACACATTTCAAGCTTTAAAATAAGCTAAGGTTTACTAAATAATTTGGATTTGTAGGTAAAAAGTTATAGTTTTCCAAAGTTAAAAGAAAAATCTGGAAAATTCAAAAAAGACTATATGAACAGTAGAAGTTTACTAAATAAACTGTATTAATTGGTCAAGCAATTGGATAAATTGATTTTCCACTATAGAGAATTGAATAAGCTTCATTTATGTATTTAAACCATTTAATTTTGAGTTTTTCAAAATTATTTACGAGTTTTTAAAGTTAACTCAAAAATCTGAAAAATTACCAAATGAACAGTAACTTTTGGTAAGTTTTAAAATTTTGTCGTTTTGACCAATTCTATTATGGAAAATGCTTAAGTGATTCAATAATACTTTCTAATGAAGTTTTAAGTGATGCTAAGTGGAATGTGATAGCTGGCCCTTTTGCCCATATCTAATTATGATTTTAATAATTAAGGCACAAAATCTATCTCAAAAACAGAGTAAATTTACAAAATGAAGGAACTGTATTGACCCAAGCATAAGAAGGCTGGAGTGATATTTTTCTTATATAAAGGACTTCAAGGGCTTTCCACATAATTTTAGAGCACCCTCATGTGTGTGTGTGGGGGCTTTAATTAATGAATACATAATAAAGTGCTAAAATAGAGGATGTTACGGGTGGAATAAGCAAATCCAACTGATAGCCACAATTTTTATTCGTCATCCATAAAAAAAAAACCTTGATCAAATCCAATTTATAGCCACAATTTTTTATGCGTCATTCCGTGAAACCAAACTTGATTATTAATAAATTTTTGTTGCTCACTCTTGGGAATCTATTGTCTCGCGCGTTTTCCTGCAATGAGAGGTAGAATTGCATAAAAAATACCCTTAAATTATATATAAAGGACAAATTGGGGTTTTGAATATACAAAATTGCAAATCAGATTAGAGGCATTTTAAAATGTTATAAATTTATTTATTTACCCTTTTTTACATGTGTAAATTTTCTACGCTTTATCAAGCATTTCAATTCACTATACTCTCCTTAAATTACCAACGCAATGGCAGGTTACCAAGTATAGTAATTTGCAATTTGAGTATAGGGAATGCTTAGTGAAGTATTAAAAATTTACATATTTGCAAATTAAAACCCTTGGAACTTACTAAAAATGGGACTCCTCTTGCCAACATATTTCCAGGTTAAGTATAACATCTTGCAATTTAAGAATAGGGAATGCCCAGTGCAATATAGGAGAATTAAACATATGCAAAGAAAGGATAAATAAGTAAGTTTATAACATTTTGAATTCGCAAATTGATCAAGTTTATAACATTTTGAATTCCCAAATTGATGCCCCTAGTTTGATTTGAAATTTTATGTATTCAAGACCCTATGTGGTTCTTTTTATATTTTGAGGGTATCTTCATGAGATTTTCTCAAAATGAAAACTGCTTATTGGTTTTTTGCCCCAAAAAGAATTACCTAACCAATATTATATACTATTACCTTTTAATATTTTAGTAAAAGTAATACATCAGTGCTCACTGGTTTATTAACTTCAAGTTGATGGGACCTGCCTTTGAAATTATCAACTACTTCAATTGGCTTTATTAGCTACTTCTTATATATACATATAAATATACATATGTAGGTACATACACATATAATTAAACTCTACGTCTGTATTTGAACGGAAAGGAAAGAAAGAAGAAAATAGAGGAGTAATACTAGGAATAAAAACTTTAAAAAATATATACTAAAAATTTTGCTATCTATAAGATGCCTTCGATATTCTTTCCTCCTTATTTTTCTTCCCATCCAAATTGAGGGTGGAGGTTGAGAGTCAACTGATTGTTTGGAACCCACGAAGCTCACATTTTTGAGAACTTGTGAGCTATTTATTTTCCATCCCACCATATCCACCAGGTTAATACTATCCATGAATTCCTTTTCTCTTTCTCTTCTGCTTGCTTTGGCCAGTTACAGTACTAGAAAATCACATATTAGCGAGAAAAATTAGCGACGATTTTAATATCCCTCTCTAAATAGCCCAATTAGCGAGGAATTTAGCGAGGACTATTAAATTCCTCTCTAATTTTCAAATTAGCGAGGAAAATTAGCAACGACTTAAATATTCCTCTCTAAATTTTCTAATTAGCGAGGAATTTAGCGAGGATTATAAAATTTCTCTCTAATTTTTTAAATTAGCAAGAAAAATTAACGACAACTTAAATATTCATCTCTAAATTTCTCAATTAGGGAGGCGAGGACTATAAAATTCCTCTTTAATTTTCTAAATTAACGAGGACTTGTATATTATTCTCTAAATTTTGCAATTAGTAAGAAATATTAAATTCTTCTCTATTAACGAGGAAAATTAGCGATATCAAATCTCGCTTAAAATATGCTTCTCTCTAATTTCTCTCAAAAAAATTAAAAACATTGGTATTCCTTTTTTATAAAAAAATTTAAGTCAATTGGGTTTTTCATGCATATAGTCATATGAAAAATGCATCCCACCCTCACCCAAACAATGAATCCTCACCCAAAAAAAAAAAAATGCATCCCCGCCCTTCCCCAAATTTGCGCGGCACATTTTCTTGATTCCCCGCCTCCCCCAAATTTGTATTGTGCATTATTATTATTATTATTATTATTATTCAGCAGCGTATTGGATCAAATGTGCAATCACCAAATGCATCCCATGAGCTGCTCGAACTCTCCCTCGCACAGTCGCACTCGCCTGAAGCTATCGTCTCCTGCACATCTCCGGCATGCCAAGTCGCAGAAGCACCCAAGCCGCGCCCAGGGTTCTCTCAGTTATTTCAGGAACTTAAACACTTTCCCTTTCCCAAATCTGGCTCAGCCTCTAACCTGATGACGCCCTCTGAAATCCCTAACCCTAACCCACAGTCCCACACTCATTATCGGTCTTTCGGCTACTTCATTTGGTCTCCGTCTATATTACTGTCGAGTTGGTGACTTGTGAGTAGTGTCTTCATCTTCATGAATATATTTTCTTGCTGCTTTCTATTAGGGGAGAGCAACGGGCGGGTTGGGCAGCCCGTGCCCTAGCCCGTTACCCGCCCGTTAAAAGTTTCGCGGGTACGGGCTTGCCCGTACCCGTGCATGAACCCGTTTAAACTCTTTTAAACAGGCTGTCAATAAACGGGCGGGTTTCAAACGGGTACGGGCAACCCGTTTTGCTGCAAGAAGGCTATTCACCAGATAAGAGAATAATAATCTATAAAGCAAACAAGAAGCTTACGAACACGAACATGTCATCCGTGAACCGTGTTTTAGAGCCAAGTTTCAGTAAGAATATGCAGATGACGCGATTAAGAGCATGACAGAACAATCTGAAATATTTTATTTAACCATGGAAGAAAAATGCTACAAAAGAAAAGTTATTCACCTTATTTTCTTCAGCCTTTCCAAGTCATCTCTCAACTTCATATCCAATGCGTTTGATACAACCTGAGAATACTTGCCATCCTTTTAATCCTTCTTTCTATTCAAAAACCAGTCTAGAATCTTGAACTGCCTGGGGTTCACAACCACGTTCATAAGATTATCTAACTCAGCAAACAACAGCCATATTACAACCAAAATGAAAGAAAATCAGCAAGCCATATTACAGCCAAAATGAAATCATAATCATCATACATTCATCACTCGGTCAAGATCTATGTAAATTAGATGAAAGAAAACAACCAAAATGAAAGAAAACAACCAAAATGAATATCTTAGTATACACATGACCTCTATTCAATTTCTGCACAAAGAATTGTTTTGGACGAAATGATATTCTTGTTCTCAAAATGGTAGAGGCCTCAATCATTTTATCTATCTTATGTCTACAAAGTCAAACTTTTGAAAGTTTTTGACTCAACTCATAGATGTCCCATCAATTAAAAATAGAAAACATAGCAAATATGCATGTTCCAGAGACTAATAAGTCGCAAACAAACAACTGTGATAAAATCAAAGACCAAGTAGATGAAACATATATTTTTCAACGATTACATTTTCTGATTTTGTCATATAAACAAAGTAGAGCTAGATTTCTATACCACCATAATCCTTTGCCACAGAAGTCACACAATCAATCTCCGGTTAACATGCAATGTTTCACAACAAATTTTAGAACCACAGGTTCTGCTATCAAAATAAATGGTTTAAAACTCATATTTTGCACATCCAGAAACCAATCTTCGGTTAATAGATTCCATTTAATATAAAAATATATATCTGAAAATAAAAATATAATGAAATCTATGTGAGCATAATAGCATAAAGTGGTCAAGACTTTTTCTGATGACATATTAGGTATCATTGTCCACACATACAAGTAGTTTATGCTCTAGGCAAGGAGCGAAGTTCTTGGACAAACAAAAGAAAAGATGCAATCAGCATAACCTTATTGGCTAATGTAGGGGCAACACCTATCATGAATCACATAATGGAAAGGCATAACAGTGCTTAATAAAATGAAATCGATGTGACAAGGAGCGATGATTCATAATAAAAATAAAATAAAGGATGAGCTCGCAATTCACAAACGAAGACGAAGATGAAGTCGTGAAGATAAGAAACGGTGACTGCTGAGCTCGCAAGCGAAAACGAAGAAGAAGATCAGCGACACTGTCACACTGAGATGGAACTCTCAGCTCAACTCGATAGCGGCGAAAGGGGAATCTAAATCAGTCATTCTAGGGCACGGGAGCTGGGAGAGTGATAGTGGGAGCTAGGAGCAGCATATGGGACTATGGGTGATTAATCGAATCGAATTGGAAGCATGTGGGACCGAACTGGAACCGAGCTGGGAGTAGCATATATCACTGGATTGCAGCAAATTGGGCCCCAAACTTTGGGCCATGTGGGGTTGACTGTTTCTGGTTTTTTTTTAAAAAAAAGATATATGGGCGGGTACGGGCAGCCCGGTGGCATACCCGTAGCCCGCCCGTGTATTTTTATATGGGCGGGTTTTTTGCCCGCCCGTAACGGGCCACTATTGGGCGGGCCCAATCCGGGGAATTTTCCCCGGGTCCGGGTGGGTTCCATGGGTTACGGGTTCCGTGCTCTCCCCTACTTTCTATTTTGGGGTTTGATGTTTGAGTGTTCTAGAATTTAGCGAGTTTTAATGTACGTTGTTGTTGGTGCTAAGGATGTTTAAGTGTGTTGTCAATTTCATTGGGGTTATGAACTAACTGATCTCATACATTTATTATATATAAAATCGAAGCATGTTCCTCCCCAACTCATTCCAGTATAAGTCCAGGATCATTCGGCAACTTTTTTGCAGCAGACTCGACAATAGATATTATGGAGATGATGATCTATCTGCTAAAGAGGTTAAATCTACGGGCTAGCAACTCTTTGTTTGGAAGACTTTGATAATGCTGCTTGCAGTTGCGTTAAGATCTATCTTCTGTTAGCTCTCTTGGTAAGCTTTTATCTTCTTTCTACTACATTAGATAATTTGGCCGCTATAGGAGAATCCAGAAATGACAGAGCAAAGTGGAAGTGCAAGTATGACACTGGTTTTCTCTTATAATTCCCGTTGATATGACCATTTTTAGAGCATAGATAAAATTCCTAGTTGATTTCTTACCTTCCTGCTCCTGTCAAAATAGGTCAGTCGTTACTCTTGCATTGACTGTTCTTATAAGTTCACAAGCCATCCTTTAGTGGTTTTGTCTGGAGAAAAATCTATAAATTTCACCAGAACTTGAGACGAGCTTGCAAAAGTCAACATTGAGATGTGTCGTCATAAGCCATAGACATAAATTGATTTCTCTGACAGGTTTTTAATATGCTCAGGGCTGGTCTTTATGGGAATAAGACTTCAACTTCATTTGTCACTGTGCAAGCCTCCTTGTTGCAACGGCAAATCAGTGCAGTGGGACTGGGACTCCAAGGCTATGAACAATTCTTCTGGCGCGCCTATCAGAAGGTCCACTTCCTTTTATCATTACATTGTTTCCGCAACATCTTAAGATCTCATTCAAGCTCTTGGTTTTCTTTCTTCGTTTTCTCCAATTTTGGTGCTTTCGCCTCTTAGAGCTATGAAACATCACTTCTGCTTTTCTTTGGCAAAGAGAAACCCCTTTTATGCGTTTTTTATAGTATGCTTGGTTTGATTTTGTGAGAAAATATATTTGCCTTTTTTCTTATTTTTTGGGCCATAGTTTTTGGACATTTTTTATTTGCTTGTAATATCTCTCTGACTCTCTGTGTTGCTGAATTAGAATTTGAGAGCTTTGATCCTGTAAAGAGAGGGGCTTTTGAGTATATCATTGGTTCTTTTCTGTTGAAGAGTTGGTAGTTCTTCACAGAGATTGACTCTGAATCTCTAGAACGGTAAGGTTTTTTTCTCTTGTTCTTCTATTTCTCTCCTAGAAAATAATGTCTTTGAATTCGGTTTCGCTTGTTGGGTGATACATTGTCACAGAGTTTAGAATTTGGTGGTCAAATCGAATATATGCACAACGCAGACCAAATTTATGTGGACCCTTGCTATGTTTATTCTGCTTTCAATTTATTGCAATTATGCCTTCTGGTTTGTTCCTTTCAGGAAGTGTTTAAAAGGGCCATACTGCAGCCTGGCCCGCCTGAAAGTTTTGCTTTGCAAACTGTTCAGGAAGTGATAAAGCCTCAGGTATCTCTTCTCATCCAAACTTTCGAGTTTCCAGTACTAGTGAATTAACTGTTTTTTTAATGAAAGATGCATTTTTGTAGTTTGATTTTCTCTGGTAACTTATTTAAGGTGTGCAGCTATGTGTAGCGTTTAAAAAGATTATATCACATAATTTAATATACCGTGAGTGGCGGAGGTGGGGGCAGGGGTTGTGTTTGTGGAAGTAATAAGCTTGTGCTTTATTTGTTATGTATGTCCATAAGCTATGTTCAAGATGGAAAGGCACTAATTTTGAAACAAAAATGTCTTTATTAGTTTATGAAATAGTGATTATTTATTTGTTGTTTAGAACACAAAATTAAAACTCCCTTTGTTTGACAGAGGCAAACAAAATTGGCTCAAGATGAGAATCAATTCCTGGAAAATATTCTACGGATGTTTCTTCAAGAACTAGTAGTATGTCTTCTACTGCCTTTGATCATACATAAGTCACTGTAGTTTCTTGTACTGGTTGGACTAATAATATCCATTTGTTTTATCAATAAAGAAGATCAAATCAACATTATACCTCGTTGTTTTATTTTTGTGTCAAAATCCTAATGTTGGCGTGTCATGTCAAATATCTATAATAATTACCATTGACAGTATTGTGCAAATTCCCTCCTTTTTTTTCTGCGGGTATTTTTTAACATCTGACTTATATCTATGATCTACATTCTTCGTTTGCACTTTCTTACAGTCATCTGCAGTGCAGTCGGGAGAGTAAATAATGCAGTATGGACAATCAATGGATGAAAGTGAGACAACTAAGGGTCACATTCCTCGCCTTCTTGGTTAGAACATGATTTAACTTGCCAAACTATTCTATCTTGTGTGGGATTTTTAACTTTGAATGGAAATAAACAATGTGAATATGAGAAAACTGGTAAGCTAACTGGAAAAATTTTAAATAAATAGATGCAACATAAAAAAAACTAAGGACTAAGCATGTTAGATTATATTTTATAGGCCAACATTGACGTCATAAGACAACATTGTTGGGAGAAAAATCTATAAATTTCACCAAAAATCTAATAGGTCCAGTCTTCTTGTTAGCAAAGCACATGATTCTTTGTAACGTCATAGACATATACAGCTTGGTAACTGTGGCACTTCTGGCTTATATATAGCATTTTCCATTTAAATTTCCAGAAATGATTAAAATATTTGTTGATTACAATTTATTCTTGCTTTACTGAATGTGACAAGTATAGTTACTCAGATGTTTGGGGTCGGTGTTAGTGAATGCTCACTTGTGATGCTTGTGACTTAAAGTGGCTCAAGTATGGATAAAGGTAGCTGGTGGGATAAAGAAAGCTCATGTTTATAGATTTGGATCACATTCTATCAAAGGAGTTAATATGGACCACATCCATATTGGTTAAAATCACACAATGATTGTATTGTTTGGAGGTTCTAACTTTTATATGTATTATTTTTTAACTATAAGTCCTTTATCATACATTAGGAAGTATGCTTATGGTTAAAGACATCTTGTACTTGATATTACTATTTAAAATTTGATTTTCAGGTCAATTGTGTGATCAAGGCTTGTTTATAAAATGTTTTTTTAAATGCGTAGTTGATTTTATATTTAAAATCTGAATTATTTAGTGATAAAAGTGACAAATAAGTAATCGCTCATTTAGCAATGAAATATAACACATTTAGCGACGACCATGTTTTGTTCCATATCTATTTAGCGATAGAATTAGCGACGAAAAATGCTATTTAGCGACGATAAATATCATTTAGCGACGGAATTAGCAACTGAAAAAGTTATTTTAGCGAGGGAATTTTCCGTCGCTAAATTAGCGACGGATTTAGCGATGGAAAATTCCGTCGTTAATTATTGAGGGAATTTTCTGTCGCTAAATCCATCGCTAAATCGTCCGTCGCTAATTCGATCGTTAAATTTAGTGACCCTCGTTTTAACGACGGATTTAGCGACGGAAAAAATCCGTCGCTAAATCTGATTTTTCCGTCGCTAATTCCATCGCTAAATCTGATTTTTTTAGTAGCGTTAATATACTGTTTCCCTATCCCTTTCTATTGCATTAGTTTCAGGTTGCTGAAAGTTAAAGCTAGAAATTGCAATTACATGGATGGAACCATTGCTTTCATGGTCAAAGAAGCTTTATTGGTCCTATTGGCTTTATCAATTTCCAAAGCTATCAGATTCATCTCCCCTTCGCTTGATGGAAATGGAAATCAACCTCTTGTTGTTGATGATTGGTCTGTAGCTGCTTCTAAATAACCTTACACTCTTTATTTCCTCTTTTGATTTGCAACTATAACCCACTATATACTTATTGACATGGTAGTCAGAATCTTATGATTCACGATTCGAATCTCATGATTCGATTTAGATAATGAGGGAAATTGTAATATCCATGATTTCTTTCTGCTAACTGATATAAATGCTAACATGTTGATAATGATATGAAACGGAATTCTAGAATAGATAGTTCATAAATGGAATAAAGTTATAGGCCGGAAGTTGCAGAATTAGAATTGGCCCAGTGGATGGAAGTCGGTAGGAATAGTAAAGTTAAGCGTGCTCATCCCAGGAGCAATTCAAGGATGGGTGACCTCCTGGGAAGTTGCCCAGGAATCAGAAACCAAAAGATCAAGGGCCAAAAGGTCAAGGGTAAAATGGGAATTTATGAAAAGTTAGACTGTGAAAAGGCATTTTGGTCATTAAGAAAAGTGTAAGGGCATTTTGGTGATTTGACTAAGTCAAAGTCAAAGTCAAAGTCAAACAGTTGACCAAAAATCGAAAAATTCACAGATGCCCAAAAGATAGAGCAAAACTCACTAATCACCAGAAATTCAACCGATTTTTGAAATTCGGTATGGATAAGGAATTATGAAATTTTAAAGATTTAAGGTTGAAAATATTTATTTAAGGTATCAGGAGTTCCCTAAAACCAAAAACTAGAGTCTATAAAGATTCAGTCGAATTTATAGTATTTTACACAATTATTGCCCAGAATATGATTAAGGCGATTTTCTCGAAAATGAGGAAAAATGCCCCAAAAATCCCCAAAAATATAATTTACTACAAAAACTAATTTGGAACAATTTAGAAGGTGTTTTGGGAAAAGATGAAGGGCTAGAATATCAATGAAAAATATAGAAAATTATAAGGCCCTAAAAATGATTTATTCTAAAATTGCTCGTTTTCAGGAGTTTTCGATAGGATAAAATAATCCTGTTAATTTTGGATGGCTCAAGGGACAATTTGAGGATGACGATTTGAATATATTTAAGAGGGAATTATGGAGATTAAATAAGGATGAAAATATTTTTAGAAAAATAGAAAAAGATTTACCGGAATAGAGTTATGTTTACCGGTAGAAAGTGTAATCGGTAGAAGTAACTGAAGGGGATCCAGTTTGGTTACTCAAACCAGATTTTTAGCTCCTAGTTACAGAGATCATTACTTACTTTTAAGTGGCCAATGAGGAGAAGGAAAGTGTCATGCATATGGGCAAATCTTAGCCCTTAATTTCCAAGATGAGATCTCATCCTTCCATTCCATTTTAAATGAGTTTTATAAATTCAATTTCCCTCCTCTTCCACCTCCATTTCAACCAAATTTTGGGCACATTTTGGGAGCAAGAAGGACGCCATTTTTGGAGCACTAGAAGAACGAGAAGAGCTTGAAAAATCACAAGGTAAAGGGAGTTACACCTTATGCTATATATCAAAATCTTCCTCTCAACTTCTTCTACAACTTCCATGGATTAGAATTTTGATTTGAGCTCTCTTTCTCAAGTTTGGATGCTTAGGGTTCTTGAGAGCAAAGTGAGAAAGAGAGGGATTTAGAGCTATTCATTGATGATAAAAGTCTCCTTGTGTTGTAAGGAGTGTTTTGATATATATATATATATTGTGGTTGTTTGAGATTGTTTTGGTGATTTTGTAATCTTGGGAAATCTTGAAGTTTTAGGGGAGATGCTGCCCAATTTTCCATTTGATATAGGAGAGCTAAAATCAAGTTATACTATGCTTGATTATGAATTTGGAAACAAGAATCAAGTGTTATAAGTGATGAAAGTTGAAAAATTACATTTAAGGAATTTGTGTGCATGTCTCGGCCACACAGGTTCAGGGGGAAGGAAGTTTCTTTTGATGATTTTGATGCTTCCAATGAGTCAAAAATGAGTTTTTATGTAGGGTAAAAGTGGTAACAAGTTTGTGGAAACCCTAGAAGACATTAGTGACAAGTTAGGGTTTCTAAGGTTCTTAAAGTTCAAGAGTTGGTTTAAGGAAGTTTTACTTTGGTTTTTGTTTTGGAAATGGCTTGTAATTAATGGCCATAATGTTGTTGATTATGTAGGCAAGTTTTTGGTCCAAGAGGATAAATTTTAAGGAGAACAAGAGAGCTTACAAGTTAAAGGGGAAAGTTAAAGAGTAAAGGTAGCAAGACCTTCTAACTTAACTTTATGTTGTGAAATTGTATTGAAAACTTTGCATGACTTATTTTATGAAAATGAAAGTGTGAATATGTGTTTGATGTGCTATGGCCATATGCATATTCATGTCTCATGTGCACATTCATTCCATTTATTCACACTATTTATGAAACATGTCATGCATTTTATGAAAACTTGTTAGAAAGTTTTGCTATTGGGATTTCAAAGAAATCCCAATCTCCCCCACTAATCATTTTTAGGTGGATGCACTCTCAAGGGTAAGGAGAAAGTGTTTGATGTATGAGGCAAATGTTGATGTATAATGTTATGGACTTTGTTATGAACTTTGTGTATTTAGTTTAAATGTTGTAATGTGTCATGTAATATGACTTGTGGTTGTATCATGGACTTATGATAACTAGTATAAGCTTTAAGAATGTTCAATTACTTAGGTTAAAATAGTTAACAAAGGTTTAGAAATCAAAATGATATGTTATGAAGTCGAGTAGAGTAGAAATTTGGTAAGTGCTGGAAGTAAAGTTGGTCATTTGCCCTACTTTGCCCTATCGGGAAACAGAGTAAATGAAGTTCAAATGAGCTGACATTTTTTGAAAAAATAGTTCACATTGGAACGTTTAAAACAAGTCTAAGATCACTGAAATTGGAGTTTTGTACATAAGGTTATGACTGTACAAAGTTGGCAAAAAATCACAGAAAATCATGGGAAAATGAAAAATTTACCATATGAACAGTACATTTTTGCAAATTAATCTGTACCAATTGGACATGTTACTGTTCAAATGAGTATTTTTCCCCCATAAAGGAATTTATAAGCTTCAATTAGAAGTTGGAACCACTCAATTTTGATTTTTCTAGAATTAGTTATGAATTTTCAAAGTTGGCCCTAAAAACTGTAAATAGTAACTTTCTTAAACTAAAATGAATGAAAGTTTTCAATTTAGTCCCTTTTGACAATTTGAGTTACTTGAGGCCATGAATTGGTTCCAAATCATTATAATGGAAGCTAAGAGGGATAAATAAGAGGTGTCACAGAAATGATTCAACTCCCATGATGAATCTTTCCCCTACGGAATTGCATGTCGTCTCTCATGATTCACGATTCGATCCAGATATTGAGTGGAAAGATTCGACTCCCATAGTGAATCTTTCTCCCATTGGGATCTTTCACTCAAGAATCGCAGAAATTGTGTGATGACTGCTATTCTGGTGATGTAAGACTAAGTGGGCCTCTTCCTTCCATGATGCGGGAGGGACAATGCCGCAATAGTAGCCTTTTGTTCATGCTTCTTCATGAAAGAATTGATATTTTTCCCTAAAAACATCTCCTACTACAGTGCAATTCATATCCAATCAATGTCCATCAGAACTTCAAGCTTCCTATTGTGCGTGAGTTAATTTTTTTGCTTTCTTTCCACTTCGTTTCTATACGACCAGGTCTATTATTCTATTCCTTTCAAAGTTTCACTCATCTGATCCATCCAGTAAATCTTATAACGCTATTGTTTTTGGAAGTTTGTTTCTCTCCACCCTATTTTACTTTTCTATACTGTTAATGGTTCTTTTATGGCTGTTATTTTGGTGGTTGGGGCACAAAGACTCGTAATTTTATGAATTTATGAAATAAAAATTTTTATTTGATGTCTCTTATGTGAAAAATTATATTTATGTCATCCTTAACAAATGATTATGAATCTTACAATTCACGATTCTAAAAATGTGTCATGATTCGTATCTCGATTTGAAAACCTTGCTTATTAACGGTTTGTTTCTATCTGTAGTTCTAAAGATGATGTGATTTTAACTGAGACAGCTTCTCCTCCTCCATCTCATATTGTTGCTTCTCCTTCTGTTACAAAGTATGATGTGTTCATTAGCTTTAGAGGAGAAGATACTCGGAACACTTTTGCAAGTTACCTTCACGAAGGACTTCATGATACAGACATTCACACTTTTATGGATTTCAAACTCCACAAAGGAGAACAGATCTCACCAATTCTTTTGAGAACTATAGAAGAATCAAAAATATCTGTGATTATTTTCTCTCAGAACTATGCTTAGTCATCATGGTGTATGGAAGAACTTGTTCACATATTGGAATGCAGGAAAAAATTTGGAAGGATTGCGATACTTATTTTCTATGGCGTAGATCCTTCAAACATACACAAACAAAAAGGGGGTTTTGGAAAAGGATTTGATATATTGAAACAAAGATTTAAAGACAACCAAGAAAAATTGCAGAAGTGGACAGATGCTTTAATCCAATCTGTAAGTCTTCCTGGATGGAATTCCAATGGTGTCAGGTAGCTTCAAAAATTTTCCCTGTGTTGCCAGTTTTGAGGATTTATTAAATTGATCTCCACGATTCTGACAAACTATTGTTCCTGTTTTTATTTTCTACTTATTAAGTATGCCTTTTCTTTTTATTGATGTTTATGCTAGACTTGAATTCAAGCTTGTTGAAGAGATTGTAAAAGACACTTTGAGCAAGTTGAAGCGTAAGTCAGCATCACATCTCGAAGGATTCATTGGCGTTGCTCCTCATATTGGAAATATTGAAAAGCTTCTTCGCAAGGCTCACATTGTGGGAATATGGGGTATGGGTGGTGCTGGTAAGACCACACTCGCTAAAGCTATATTTCAACAGATGAGAGCTCAATTTGATGCTTCCTCTTTTGTCGAAAATGTCAAAGAGCAATAAGCAAGGAGTAGTTTAGATGAGTTACAAATAAAAATTGCCTCAAAGAATTATTAAAAGATGAGGGCATTAACATCTATAACATCAAATCCAATTTTGTGAAAAGTAGGCTTCAACGCAAAAAAATTCTTCTTATAATTGATGATGTGGACAATTCAATAATAACTGAAGATTTAACTAAACTGTGTGATTGGTTTGGGGAAGGAAGTAGAATTATTTTCACATCAAGAAATGAGCAGGTGCTTAAGAATGCTTATGCTTTTTCAGGTAACATGTTCCAGATTTGTATTTCCATGATACCGAAAGCATTCAAGAAGTATAAGCCAACCAAAGGTTACATGGAGTTATCAAAATCAGCAGTGAAATATTGTGAAGGAAATACATTAGCCTTGATAGTATTGGGTTGTTTTCTCTATGGTAGGGGAAAACAAGAGTGGGAAAGTGCACTAGAAAAGCTAAATCAAGCTCCACCCGAGGACATTGTTGGTGTTCTGAAGTATAGTTTTGATGGACTTGACAAGTAACAAAAGAATGTATTTCTTGACCTAGCATTTTTTACCATGGAAGGAGACAATTTTTCTTTTAATATAATAAGACAATTGTATGGCTTTTCTGTGGATATTGAGATAAGTGTTTTTAGAGAGAAATCTCTCATTTCATTTAATCATAATGGATATATTGTGATGCATGATCTTGTGAGGAAAATAGGCATTGAAATTGCTATACAGCAATTACTGTCTGATCCTAAAACCTCAGTTCGACTATGGAGGCACGAGGACATTTATGATTTTTTCATTTGTGACAAGGTATTAGTTTATTATTTTATCTTATTTTCTTATCATCTTAATTGTCATATTCATAGTGATATTTGCTTTACTATGCTTCTAGTGCATGAGATTCGTACGAATACACGTTTTTAGATGTCATGCAATTGGTCTTGTTGTTAGTCTTTAGTTCAATTTGATTTCTTCTTTCATAATTAGTAAATATCTGCGCATGCATATATCCAAGTATACGTATGACTGCTTTGTCTGCATGCTTTTTATTTTTTGATAAATTCATTTATTATAAGGAAAACATGGATTATAAGAATTTTTTTAATGAAATGCACAATAGCTTTATTAATGTGGATATTTCTAAAAGCACATATATTCAAATGTTCTAGAGTATCTTTCGTTATGTTTTAGGTAATGATAATTGTTTTCCCCCTTATTTTCTATAACAGGGTATTAAGGCAATCGGATTTATGTTATTGGATGCGAGCATAATAAAAAGGATTACATTGAGGACCAGTAATTTTTGGAAGATATATAAGTTAATATTCCTTAAAGTTTACCAGTTCGATAGGAGAAAGCCTTCAAAGTTGAATATTTGTGAAGATTTGGATTATCTTCCAGAAGAACTAAGGTTTTTAGTTGGGAAAAGTATCCACTACCATATGTGCCATTACATTTTTGTGCCGAGAACCTTATTAGACTTGAAATGTGATTGAGCTTCATTTCCATAGTATTCTTACTTGAATTTCCAAAGCATTTAATGCATTTTTTACCACTCATGACCCTTCTTGAGCTTAATTTGGAAACTAGAGTTGTTGATTGTGATTAACTTGATTTTGGGTGCACTTGCCATGAAAATGATATATTTGCACTTAAGTATAATCATGAGCAAGTGATACTTAAAAAGTTTACTATTTTATTTCAGGAACTCTAGTTAATGACAATTGGGAACATCTCTAGAACAGTTCACCGCGGCCAAAATTTCAAGCTAGAGAGCAAGAAATCTCGGGAGAGGTTCACCGCAACGAAACCTCAAGCTCACCGCGGTGAATATCATGTAATAGTACCAGATCAGGCTCCAAATAGAAAAATAACCACCTATCCATTGGATCTGACCCAGGGCGGTTAATACATGCCAATTAGGGTAGGTGTTGAAGGAAAGCATGAGAAGGAGCCAGATAACAACATCCAAACTCATCTCTCTCATTTTCTCTCTTCTTCCATTTCTCCCAAACCCTAATTTCATCTCATCTCATCCCCAAATTTCCATCATGTGCCTTCATCCATCCATCTGGAGTCCTGAACTGATTGCTATGAGCAGCTGAGCATCTCCTTTCCTCTTGGCGATGAAGATGGCTTGAGATAAAAGTGCCAAAAAGGGGAGTAGTAGTTTTAATCTGTATTTATATTATGGATTGCATAGTTTCGGAGTTAGGACTTACGATTTGTACTTAAATACTTGGTCTCGGTCGAGCCAAACTTGGATTACTTGTGTATTGAATTTGCTTTATGTTTGACTTAGTAGAGTGAAGTCTCATTTCTACTTATTCAATGAGATCTTTGTTGCTCTCTTTTATCTTCCTAGTTATGCTTGATGTTTGAGACAATAGTGCATTGAGTTGGATTTTTCACTTGGCATTTTCTTTATACACACTAAGTGTTCTTAAAGGGTTTCATGGAATGGAGTTCATTGCATGAAATTTCTGACCCAGCGAGTTGTTGGGGTTTACATTACGAAACTTAGTGTGAAATTACTACTTTGCCTCATGATTTGTGAACTATGATAGTCTAAATCATTTCCAAGAGGAAAACCATTACTTAACACCTTTTACATTTTAAACATGTTTTCATTGCACTCTAAAACAAAAAAAATCCAAAAAAGAAATTTTGTTTTGACATTAGTTTCAATTATTTGCAATTTTGAATCAAACACGGTTTTTACTTTAAAAGCAAACTTAACCACAAGCTAACTAACTAGTGGTACATGAGGCTCTGTAGAGAACGACCCTGGGGTTGCACCCTATAGTGCAATCCATGGAAATCACAATTGTTTTGATCTGTTTCCAAGGCCTGACAACGACAAGTTTTTTGTACTATCATCTGTGGCCGAATCAGGCTACCTAATAGTAATATCCAACAGCTTTGGAATGGATATTAGGTATGTACCATTTTTCATTTATCAAAGTGTTTTTTCTTGCAATGATAATGAGATATCGCTTCAGACATTAACTAAATAATTCACAATGCAAATGTTTACTTTACCAGCTTTAAATTAATGGTTAAATAGTAGTAGTACTTTTGGTTTGTAATCCAACTCATATTATAATTTCCATGAGAGAAGTTCTTGATTAATAATTGTACGTGTAGTTATCTAATGTATTTAACATTGCTTCCTTTTCATTTTCAGTATTTTCCAAATCTAGAGGAAATGATTCTATCGTATTCAAAACATCTCATTGCACTCCCTGATCTTTCTCATTAAGCTAAGATTGAACGTGTGTATCTAATTGGTTGTGTCAATTTGGCTCAAATTCCTTTTCAACTATCTTGGGAAAAAATAACGTCAAATTATGTGTAGGTGATACCGGGCTAATGTAAATAAACATTAGCATTAATATTAAAGGGACAAGTTCAGGGTTGGTGATTGTTAGGGATCGAAATAGGCTAGGCAGCCTGTGGCCTGCCCTGTAAAAGCCTGTGCAGGCAAGGCCTTTTATAGGTCCAGACACAAGCCCAGGCTGCCTGGAAGGCCTGTTTCCTTAAACAGGCCAGCCCCAGGCTATTTAATAGGCCTTTTTGCCTGTCAGGCGGCCTGGGCCTTTTTTAAAAAAAATTATAATATTCCAGACAGGCCCATTTCCCTCCTCCTCCATCCCATAATTCATTACTCCAATGCAGCTCCAAACAATCGCTTAGCCCAATTCTTCAGGAATGGCTCCATAATTGATCTACTTCATCTCTTAGGGTTTGTGTGATTTTTGTATTGTAACTGCTCTGTTCTACGCACTCCAAGCTTCAGCCGTGGTTGTCGGTCATAATATGAGAATTTCCAAAGCAAAGAAGGGAGGAAAGAAGGAGTAAGTGTCTACCTGGTTCTTTTAAAGTTCTGTTTTTGTTCTCTCTTACTTCCACTTTTCAACAAAGAGGAGTTGGTATTTGCTACAGAACCACCATTCTGAGAAGTACCTCCTCTCACTATCCAATCCTTATTGCTTAAGCATCTCCAGGTTTATTTTCTTTTGTTCTTGAGTTTATGTGTGTCTTAAGAGGCATCAATGATGGTATTATTCCTTTACTTGCCCATTTATATATTGAGAAATGAAACTGACCTGTACTATCACCTCTTTTGTCTACTTTACCAGATATGTTCAAATCTGAAATCTCTTGTGACGAATGACTTGGCCGTATAGTTCCTAAACCACTCTTTAACTACTCCTTACCTTGAGTAGTGTGGCTCAAAAATCTAGAAAGATGAGTGACCAGAGAATCTGAAGAGCTTAAGCCATTTGAAGCGAGATCCTAGTTGCTCATACGTAGGCTCCTAGTAAAAACTGGGAATGATTAATGTTTGTGAATTTTTAAGACCATTATTGAATTTTTCAATGTTAAGACTATTAGCTTCAGAGTCACCTTCCTCTTCATTTACAATGCACCCAATTTTTACTACGGTTGTTGCCCATGTCATATGAGTCGATGCCTGTTTTTAAGCTGCTAACAGGATGCCTCAAATATTTTTCTCACAATATCTCTAAAGTAAGCATAATCATGATAGAAAGCTTTGAATCTTAGAATATATTGCTTAAATTCTACTCATCAGGTTTCATTGTTTCTTTAACCTTCTTAGGACTATGAGAGATTTGTAAATTTCGTTGAATAGATTGTAGAGGCATACATAGTGGTATTGAAAAAGTTGGTTGGAACAAGATTGGTATGGTCCTATTTATTTATATTTCACCTTGGCATTGTTACCATTATAAAGTTATTTCCTGTAACATTAGCCAAACCTGATTTATAGGCAGTGGTAAGTTTTGTTTTCATTGCTTCATTTTTAGTAGTGTGAAATGAGAAACAAGGTTACTGTTGGGATCTTAGAACCTTGGGTATTTTTCTCTCTTATTGTTTAAATGCTTTGACTTTATGTTGTGTTTCTCTTGTAAGAAAACAGGCTTTCATATAGGCACAGGACAAGCCAGGTCGAAAACAGGCCCAGGCACAGGCCTAAAAAAAGCCTATGCACAGGCCACAGGCTAGGCCTGTTTGAAGTAGAGCTTGACCTGGCCTGTTTCCACCCCCAGTGATTGTGTAAAATTATTTAGATCTTCAAAAGTTATCATTCAATAAAGTGGTAATGAAGCTCTTAATGTCTGGTAAGATCGTGTCTGGAGTCCGGTTCCAAATGTGTTAACGTCATTCTTAGAGAAAACAAAATTGCAATCGTGGATAGAAAGTTTGGCATCTTTACTTCCATTTATAAGGAAACTTCATTGGTTAGAGAGTCCAAATGAGTTTAGGGATGATCTTTATTATGATCATCATTGTCATTTCTGGGGCCCTGATTACTTTATGCTTAAGATGAATGTGAGGGATAATAGATCAGGAGAAAGGGGTTTGTTAAGGCCTATGAGAAGAAAGATGATTAGTGATTATCATCAAGTGGCAACAACATTAACAGAAGTTGCAGAAGAAGAAGAAGAAAAGTACAAGAGGAGTGACACATTAGCAAGAGTTGCTAGGAGAAGCACTAGCTGGTCATTATTGACGCAATTGATATTAAGAAGGAGTGATATTGTGCTTGTTTAGCAACGCCTGGCTTGTAGCCATAAGCACGTTCAACATTGTTTTTCCGCAAAACGAGACAATCTCCTCCACATATTTGCCTCGGTTTGTGTGAAGAAGCCCATAAGTACTTATCCACCACTTTACCAAACGGACCCATTATTGGGAATGTGAGTTGCAACATAGCTCAATTTTCAATACTAAAGTCACTTGCACTCTCTCATTCTTGCAAAAAGGATTAACCACACATTTGGCCTTCCACCATCGGCTTTACATGACCGTCATTTCTTTATCACATATACCTTGGACACGAGCCTCAATGTAACCATCGATATTGTATATTTTAGCTTGGCTGCATTGTTAATACTTGTAGGTCTCTTGATTCTAATTATGACTTGGTGCTTGAGCTTAGAGACTGGTCGAGGAGTTTAAATATCATTTAAATCAAGTAATATTTCAACTCAATTTCATGATTTTTAAGGACTTGATGGTAATATTTTGTCTTCCTTAGAACTTGTAAGTAATTTCCCATTATTTAAATATGTCATTTCATTTATTTCAATTGTGCATTAACATAATGTTTTATTAAATATTAATTTTAGTAATTTATATATGTTGGGATATAGGCCAACCTTGATGGATTAGGCCGAAAACCCATTTTGGGGTTAAAAGGTTTGATTTTGAAAATAAACTGAATATGCATGGGAACAATTTTTATAATGGGCGGTTATTTTATTAATAAAGGGATAACGCCCATTATCGAAGAGAGATGCAAAACGCAAAAAACTATCCTCTTCTCCTCTGTTCCTTTGGAACATCTGCTATGTCTCAAATCTGGATCCACCATTGTGATCCAAATTCCGCGTGGGTATCTACAATTATAGTTTGAATTGTCAGGTGCGTGGTATCAGAGCTTTGAATCAAGTTCCTGAGGCAATTTTTTATACTTAATCGAAATGAATTTTTCACAAGCTTATTCATGGAATGCGCTGCTTTTCTTGTTTTTTTTATGAAATGCATTATGTGTGTATTTTCTTTTGCCTTCTGATATAGTTTGTGATTTCATGAAGAGATTACTATTTTGTTTTTACTTAGATTTCCAGCATGTTTGTATTTATATGTATATGTGTGAGTAGAAATCATATACCCCAAACAATGAAAATGAAAAACAGAATCAAAAATGGAGATTGAGATCTAGGTTCTCAAAAATGATATTTTTAGGCCTAGAAAATGGATCCATTATGAAGAGCTTATCAAAACAAAGAAATAGACACTAAGAACGCGAAAAATAGACACCGAATGACATAGATACGAAGAAAAGAAAAATTGGGTATGTGGCGTGTATCATTATGAGATCAGGAACAAAAATGAAATATCCAAACTTAAAAAATACTCCCATTATGTAGAGCTCATTGAGACGAAGAAATAGACACCAAGAACGCAAAAAGCAGACGCCGGGCGACAAAGTTACGGAGGAGAGAAGAAAACGGGTGTTGGTCCAACCTGTTTTCTCCAGCTGGGTCAAACAGACCCAGCTGAAGGTAGAAGATAATGAACAGTGCTGATGATATGAACTGGGTTGAGGTACGGGTTAAAGTCAGGTAGGTTAACCCGACCCGCCGAGAAGGGCCAGAATGACGCTGTTTTGTGCATGCTTGAGTGCCTGCCTGTCCACAAAAAGACGTTATTCTATTGGCTAGTGAAACCGTGCGTTTCACTTACACAACAAAATAAAAAAAGCTAGAGCGCCTTCAATGGATTTGAACCCACGACCACCGGAAAGGAAGTATGCACCTTACCAGTTGTGCTAGATGGCCCTTATGAAAATGAAACAAAACCTAAAATAAATATATAAAAAAATTTCAAAAAAAGGAGGCCAAAGTGCTACTTGTGCATTCGAACCAGCGACCAGTTAAAGAGAGAAGCGACGCTTGACCAGCTGAACAAGACCAAATTTCTGGAAATAGAAAACAGAAACAAATATTCATAAAATATAAAAATAAAAGGGGGAAGAGGACACGTGGCACATTTATGGGACACATGGACCACACCACCGAAAGTTAACGGTGAGTGGATATCGACTAGATGGCATGTGTCACAAATGGAACTCATCATGGTGGCACGTGGAATACGTACGCCTCTCCCGAGATTAGGCTTTGCCCATTTTGTGAATTTTTTTGGAATTTTGTTTCTCGAGACACGTGTAGGTGTATGAAACGTCCAAATTAGACATAGATTGTTTATAAAAATCCTAAAATTTGAAATATTCATTTTGGTATGATGTTTTCCTATTTTGGAGGCAATTCAGGATCTATTTTTGATGTAAATAAGTGCTTACTTAGGGATTTCTTGAAAATTTTACAAAGGAATAATTTCAAATTCTTTTTTTTTTGGAAAAATAATGGAGCAAGAAATCTCATATAGCATTGTAACACTGTCTTACATATCAATGTACATTGAATATGTGGATGAACTTGTTCATAATGAGGATCGTGGGCAAGAATTTGAAGCAGATTTTGAAGAGGAACCATTTGAGGATGATCTTGAAGAGGATCATGAGGAAGATCCTCAAGGGGAACATGAGGAGACCCCGAGGAGGATCCAAAAGAGGATCTTGATCAGAATCTTGAGGTAGGTCAAGATGAATCTCAAGAGGTCCACTCCGACCTGGATCCTAAGTTCTCGTTCTCATCTACCTCAAATTAGTAATGAGGAACTCGACCAACATTTTGTCCCCCGCCATGACCGTGACAATAGCTGAATATGATGCAATGAGAACGATCGGAGTTAATAATATAAAAAAACATATACGGCATCATTGCGAGCTATGTCAATAGCATAAATGATAATGAAACTGCAGAATTTTATGTGAATGTCATGAAGAAATATCGTGCAATGGTTAGAGCTGCAGGCACATTCACATTAACAACCATGTGGGTTGATTCGGTAAAGAAAACATCAAAATTTATGCTAACGAAAAACCAATACTTTATAAGACTAAGAAAACAAGTAGTTGATTATTATGTTGCGAATATCTAAAGATTTATTATAATTTAGATTTACGTGTTTTCCCTCTATGTTTGGTTAATGTGTTTAGAACATGACTTAGTGTATTGTTGTGTGAAATGTGAAGTGTTGAGTTTATATGAATTAATATGAAATTGTTATTGTTATTGTTATTCACATGATATGTCACTAAGTTACACTTTTTGATAAGTGGAAGCTTTTAGAAAATGAGACTCTAAAAGATAACGATTTAAGAAGTACTTATATAGATTTCTTGAAAGAAAATAATTTAGTTACTAGTGTTTGTGTGATGGGAGGTACAAATGTATTCTTTGTTTCAGGCTTACTTTCCTTTTCTTTCACCGTTTTAAGTGCAAGCCCCTTTTTCTTCTTTTCTTCAATGTTTAATAGTTCTTTCTTGAACTTCTATTTGCTTTCGTATTCAGTAAGGCTCCCAAACAATACTGCCACAGACGTCGTCGACTCTCCTCATGACTCTTCAATGGCAGTCACTTTTGCCTCCCACTTGTTTGATAGCACGTTGAGAATCTTTCTCACTTGGGAGCATTGATCGTAAGTTTTCTCAAGAACTGCCAACTTATAGATAAAATGTGTGTGATACATTTGAAACTCTGCAATTGTTTCGTTATCCTTCATTCTGAGTAACTCATACTCAGTTTTCAGAGTGTTTACTCTGCTCTCCTTCACTGCTTATGTTCCTTCGTAGGAAATCTCCAATGCGTCCCACATGTGTTTGTCGGATGGTAAAGTGCAAATTCTGTAAAAATCATCTTCGTTCAGAGCTGCCTTTAATATGAGAATTGGCTTTCTATTAAGATGTAGTCTTCTTAAATTCTCACTATCAAACTCAGCTCGGGGTTAATCCATCTTCCACCTTCATTGGTACGTAATTTCCCTGTTCAAACACATCCGACAAATCTATGTCAGTAGGTAATATAAAGTTTTGAAATTTGTTCTTCTAGAAGGAAAATCTTTGATAGTTGAAGGATGGTGGTCTGGTAATAGAAGCTCCATCCGTCAATACGTGTTCGCTGAATCCTACTATGGATCTCTCTTGAAATTGTTAAGTTCTTTACACAAGAGACCTATTCTGATACCGAATGTTAGTGTAGGATTTGACCAAGAGGGGGTGAATTGGTCAATTTCTTAAAATTAAAAAACTCAATCACAGAAATAAAACGAAGTCACCGAGAAAGGCAGAGCAAGAATTGACACAACTGATTTATCCTGACTCGGTCTTCCTAAGCTACATCCAGTTCCCAATGCACCTCTGAGATTTCCAATCCACTATTCAATAACAATCAAGGCTCACCAGCCTTTACAATGGAGATTCACACTCCCCCTTACTACACGTAATAAAACAGAGTCTCACACATTCTGTTTTCTGTAACAATCTCAACCCAATTGATTCAAGGTCCCAACCTTGAATATCTCACATATTTACAATGAAGTTGGACAAGATAAACTCTCTTGGAAGAGTAGATAATAAAACACTGAAGCTCACAGGAATTTATGAACAAAATGATAAAAGACAGTTGAGATAAGAATAGCAGATAATATTCTTTCGAAGCTTCCTCATTTTATAGATGAGAATTCAATAAATGTCCGTTACTCAGAATTTGAATATCCGTGAGAAAGAAGCTTCTGTCCATCAAACCAAATCTAAAGCAAATGTAAAGGTAAGGAGGAGAGGCCTAAAAGGTGGGAAAGGGATTGCAAACCATGGTGCATATGTGGAAGTGATGCAAATGATTGTAATTATTTGTTGAAGTTATTATGTTGAACTTTATATGATAAACCTCAACTAAGTTGCATGGCTTATGTGGATTATGTAGGCGTGCTAAGTTTGCTAAAGTAAACCAAAAAGTACTGGCATATGTGGAACATGTATAAATGATATGCTTAAAGTGGCAAAAGGGGGACCGAAACCCTTACTCAATCCATAAATTGAGGTAAATACAAAACATGGTAAATGGTATCCAAATTTTATGAAATTTTTCTTGTTGAATAATATACATCCCAACTTTAAAGCAAGTTATCATTTTCCTAAATTTGATGTGAACTTGTACAGAAAGTTATGCATTTCCAGATTTTAAGGAAAATCTGGAAAATATGAAAAATGACCAAATGAACAATATCTTTTCAAGGTATATTCTGTATATTGAGCATGAAAAATACCAAGTTAGTATTTTTGCCACACTACTAAAAAAAGTGCAATCAGCAACGATTATATTATAGCAGTTCTCATAACCATTACTAAATAAGACAATTTGTAGCGGTTCTTTGTCAAAGTGCTACAAAAATGTGATAAAAATACAGGTTTAGAGTTAGTAGCAGTTCCTAACCACTACAAAAACGGAGGTTGGTTCCTGTGAGTCAGCAGAAATGACACGCCAATATTGTAGCAATTTTATTATCGATTCAACGGTCATTTTAAAGAGAAACCGTTGCAAAATCGAAGCGTCGCAAGTTAGAGCAACATTTGTAGCAGTTTTGTAAACCATTACTAAAGTATGCATATTTCTGAGGGTGCATGTGATGCTTGCAACACATTTTGCAGTGGTTATGCACAGACGAATTGTTGGAAAATTTGAAAGTTAGCAGTTTTAAAATTCGTAGCGCTTCATAAACCACTACTAAACTTTGAAAGTTACCGAGGAGGCTTGTTGCATTTTGCATCACATTTTGCAGCAATTATTTAAAAAGAAATCGCTGTAAAAATGAAAGTCATTACATTAGTACTGGTTCAGACAAACCGCTACTAAACTGTGCGAGTTCCAATTAAGGGCCTTCTGTTTGCAGCAGTTGTGGTAGCAGTTTTTAGATGAACCACAACTAATTAGTAGCGATTTATGGAGAATCGTTACTAATGTAAATCCTATATATACCCTTCCCCGTTCTCATTTCTTCACCTCTAATTTTTCTAAATTTTTAAATACTTTAATTTCATATTTCAAAGGTTAGTTTTTAAAATTTTTTATTTATTTTATTTTTATATTATTTTTTTACTTTTATTTTTTCATTTTATATACTTTTTTAATTATCAATTTTTTCTTTTTCAGATGGCTGATCAAGATCCTGGTTGTAGGCCTGGGAAGGAGCTCATGATCATAGAAGGAGATATCCTTGAGGAGGGTGTTGTGGTGTTGAGCGTCGATGATTTCAAGGTCAGGGATATCAACATCTCAGTCCAAGAGGCTGAGATGTTTGGGATCAGAATATCGACAGGGAGTAAGGATTTCGGCAACCTTCTGCTGGCTGGTCCACTAGTTTTGAAGTGGATATTCAAGGTAAGTAATCAAAATTTTAATATATTATTTAATTAAATTCATTAATTTTATTTTATTATTAATACATAAATATTAATTCGTGAATTCAATGTTCAGATCCGACAGGGGTCGTGGTGATGAAGAAGCTCACATTGAGGGATGTATACCAACTCCCTAATGGGCAGAGGGTAGTGGTATAGTGGGACAAGATCACCCGGCAGTCCAAGGGGAAAGGCAGTTAGCTCTTCAACTGCTACTTGGCTGAGCAAGGTGGGAACTCTGAACATTTCGATATCAGCGCTGAGACCTGGAAGAAGGTCCAGTAAAGCCTAAAGAACGCATTATGGGAGAAAGTGAAGGTACAATTTAACGTGTATATCTTTATAAATAAAATTATTATTGTTTGAAGAATAGTTTACTAATTTTTATTTTGAAATTTTTTGAAGAATAAATTTGTTGTGCGAGATGCGCACAAAGACTTCTCCACCTCGAAGATGGGAGAAGGCTGGAAGAATAAGTGAAATCTCCTGTACCACCAGAAGGATGGGGATGGAACGAGAACGATCCAAGAGTGGGAATTTCCATTTTATTTGAGTAGCGGTTCCTGCACCGCTGCAAATGTCAATCTCAACAACTGTGACCCGACTTAAGCAAAGTCCCACTTTTAAAATAAGATTCTAGTCATTGTTAATGCATTGGAATAGGTCAAAAATAGTTGTGATTTCCAAAGATTACACTATAGGGTGCAACACCAGGGTCATTCTCTAAATCGGAGCCTTAGATGCAAGTGATTTCGGTTGATTGATGTACATTTTTAAAGATACAATGAATTAGGGGTTTTTTTTTTGCAAAACTTTAACCTAAAAACAATGAAGGAAATGTAAAACTGAAAGTATTTTTTGTGTGGATTTTATGGGAATGCAGAAAATTGAGTGATGAATGCGAATTCCTTAAATGGTGAAACTCCTCTTAGAAATGGCTTAGGCTATCATGGTTCGACATAATGAGGTAAAGCACTATTTATGCACTAAGTTTCTTGGTGAAAAACCCTAACAACTCGCTGGGTTAGGAATCTCATGAAATGAACTCCATTCCATGAAACCCTTTGAGAACACTTAGTGGTGCAATGAAAAATTCAGTGAAAAATCCAAAACAAACATCATTTACCCAAATATCAAACACAACTAGGTAGATGAGAGGGAATAAAGAAGGTTGCATTGAATAGATATGAATAAGACTTCATACTACCACATCAAACAAAGAACCATTCATTATACAAAGAAATCCAAGTTTGATTACAACTGTAATCAAGCATTCAAGTACAAATTACAAGTCCTAACTCAATTACTATGTAATCTATAGTAAGAACACAGATTAGAACTAATATTTCCCTTTCTAGCTCCATGAACTCAAGCCTTCTCTATCTCCAAGAGGAAGGAAGAGGTTTGACTACTCATATAGCTTAGCTCAACGCCTTCCATGGAAGAGTATGGATGCATGGTGGTCTCGAAGTGGAAGGTGGAAGATAGAGATGGTGGCTAGGGTTTGTGTGAGGAAAATGAGAGAAAAGAGAAGAGAGAGTGATCCAAATGGTGGCTGCTGCATTCCTTCTCCACAATGTGCGAAACTTACCCTAATTAGGGTTACTAAACCGTTCTGGGTTGGTTTTCTTTCCATTTGGAGCCTGATCTGGTTGCTAATACTCAATCTTCGTCATGGTGCATATGGAGTTTCATGGTGGTGAACCTCTCCCGAGATATACTGTTGCTACTGCCTTGTTTTGATGCGGTGAAATTATCCAGAGCTGCTTCCTCCAGCTTGAGTCAGGGTTCCTTAAATGAAAAGCAACAATTTGAGGTACCTTTTTGCTCTAAAGTTGCATTAAATACAAATATTCAATTGATACTGCCATTTATACCCAAAAACATGCTAATAAAGAACAGAAACTCTTGCTATCATTTAAGTGCAATTGGGATCACAATGGGTTAAAAATGCTTTAAAAATTTTGAAATTATCAACAAAATTAATAAACAATTACGACTCAATTAAGCTGCATTTCACTTTGTATCCACTGTAAATGTTCGCATGTCGTCCCCTCTTTCGTGTTTATATTGCCGTGATTTATCACAAACGCTGCAAATTTTGTAGCGATTCCTGCTATGTGCACCGCTGTTCTGTAAAACCTTTATTAAACCGCTTGTCACACTATGTTTTGCAGCAGTTGTGTAAATCGCTAGCACAAAACTGCTACAAGTACACAGTAACTGCTACTAATATGACCATTTTTTGTAGTGGCATTTAGAGAATTGCATGAGCTTTATATGAGTACTTGAGCAACTTGATTTTGAAATTTCTAGAATTAATTATAATTTTTTAAAATTGATCAAAATTTCAAGGTTACTAAGTGAATAGTAATTCAAGAATTGTTTTTTAAAATTTCACTCTAAACTTTGTTAACCATTCAAGTGGTCTAGTATTGATCTTCTTGACTCATAAAAGTAAAGTTAAGAAATGTTAGAAATGTGGGTTGACGGTTATTCTTAAAAATTGTTAATAAGAATCGTCAATTCAAATAATTGACGGTTTAGAAATAATAATTGTTAAATATTGATGCATCATTTTTTGGAGTAAACATAGGGGGTTTTGCTCTCGATATATCCTATTGCTTTCACACACAGACGCATATACAAACAACAACAAAAAATGAAATTATAAGTAACACAATCCAGCAGTACATGAAAAACCCAAAATATTTATACAACATACGGTTCATATATTTACAGTATTTACGCTCCTTACACGCACACACATATAGTGCCAGATGCTTTTTCTTGAACTAAGTGGGCTTCTTCTATAATGATCTAGTAGCACTAGTAAGACAAAGCCCAATAACATGTATTTTGTAGAAGGCCCAACTTAGTCTTATCGCCAGCCCTTATCTGCACAAAATATGTATTCCATATTTTACACTACATGTGTAACCCATCTGTACAATCTATGGTTCAGTGCCCTAATATATAAATGAATACAATCACAGTGGCAGGTCACGCCACTCATGTAAAATATTACTTGTTTTCTAGAAAAACCAATAAAGTTTAATGACCCAAGGCATAGCTAGTTTTGGAATTATTTGAAAACTTCAACTTATTAATTCCTTTAATGACTTGCAAGTTAATTGAAGTAGATAGCTAGGCCACACGACGAAGCTTACCACAGCTCCTCCCATTGTATTCGCTTCATCGGTGGGCATAGCCGACAACCCTTAAAAGAATAGGATTTTAAGGGTTAGGTTGGGAAGGACCCAAGGCCTTGCTCAACAAATCTTTATTTTTGGAATTGATTTTGAAGGAAATAGAAATTGAAAATGGATATAAATATAGGTATGCATATGAAAATGGAAATAATGTTAAAACATGTTTAATATTTTTTTCGTATTAAAATATTGTAATACCGTTGATAATTTTTTATCTGAAAATGAGACTAAAATAGTGGAGGTGAAAAATGTCAAAATCTCACCTCTACGGAATTTTTCCATAGGTTTTTTAGAAGCCATTTCCATTAATTTTGATGGACTTGACTTCAACATGGAAATCATTTCTATAACTATTTCTTTGTACCAAACAAACTTTGTAGTGTTGCATTTCCATATTTATTTCTCCTAATTTTACCATACCAAGCATGATATAAGAAGTTTGCCCTTAGTGACTTCCTAGTATATGATTTCCTACGCAGAAGTCAAATGGGCTTATTTGGGTATCAAGTTTGAGATGAAAAGTAGCTTTGATTTAGCCATAATGTAACACACCTTATTAACCTTCTTAACTTCCATTTATATTTATTTGGAACCAATTTGAAGCCTCAAATAGCTTAAAAAGTCCAAAAGAATCAAAGTGGAAACTTTGATGTTTCAAAGTTACTATTCACAGCTTTTGGGGACCAACTTTGAAAATTCATAACTAATTTTAGAAAAATTGAAATTTAGTGGTTCCAATTTCTATTTGAAGCTTATAAGTTCCTCTATTAGGAAAAAAAAATACTAATTAGGTTATTAACTTGCCCAATTGATACATTTTATTGCGCAAAGATGTACTATTCAATTGGTAATTTTTCAATTTTCCCAGGTTTTTCTTGATTTTCTTCAAACTTTGGAAGGCCATAACTATTTGTACAAAACTCCAAATCCAGTGTTTTTTAGCTTGTTTTAAAGCTAATGTGAAATATTTTGCTGGAAAAGTTCAGCTCATTTGGAGTCCATTTGCTATGTTTCACGATAGGTCAAAGTAGGGGGTTTGACCAACTTTACATTTACCACTTAGTCAAACTTGTTACGTTCTAACTTCATAAATTGACATGCTAAATTTCAAGCCTCTCTTGTTCATGATCAACCATGCATTTGAGTATTCTTTAAGCATACATTAACTACTTCATGACAACCAAACAAGCATAGGTTTGAGTTACATATTACAAAACAAATTTTAATCAAAAAAGCATTAAGTTTACAACACTAATCCATAATCATAAACATTTACAAATCTTGCTTAAGCATCATGCACTTTCTCCTTACCTTTTGATGAGTTTCCACCTAAAAATGGTTAGTGGTGGAGAATGAGATTTTTTTGAAAATCCCAATAGCAAAACTATCTAACATACTCAATAAAATGCATGACAACTTTTCATATAAATGTGGAATAATAAAAGTGAAACATGAAACACATAAATGCATATGGCCATAGCATGAACATGCACACATCCACGCTTTCATCATCATAAATTTCAAATCAAGTCATGCATCATTCAAAAGAATTTTCATAATAACTTAGATTAGAGTTAGATGGTCTTGCTACCTTTAGGTCTTAATTCTCCCTAACTTGGATGCTCTCTTGATCACTTGGGAATTCACTTCCTTTCACCAAATTTTTGCTTACACAATTGACAACATTATGGCCATCAAACACAAGCCATTTCCAAGGCAAAAATCAATGTAAATTTCCCTTAATCATCCCCTTGAACTTAATAAGTCTTAAGACTTTAAACTTTTCCTTAATGTTTTCTAATGCTTCCCTAAACTTGTGGTCACTTTTACCCTACACAAAAACTCATTTTGAACCCATTGGATGCAACAAAATCATCAAAAGAACACTCCTTCCCCAAAAACCAGATTTGGCCGAAACATTTCAAGAGAAAGGGGATTGCGCTTTTCAACTTCTAACTTCATTCACTTGCATAAACACACTCCTAATCCATTGTTTATGCATTATTTGACATCAAAAACATCTTCCCCAATCAAGAAGAAAAACGTGTAGCACTTCCCTTTAGTGTTTGAAATCCAAAATTCTAAATACAATAACAATCAACACAAACTATGCACCAATCAACTCCCTAGCTTGCATAGAGTTGTTTGGTACCAATTATTTGATTGAAATCCTTCTCTTTCTCATTTTCTATTATTAAAACCAGAAATTCCAGCAGCTATATTTCATCAGGAATTAAGAAACTAAACCGATAGAAAGGTAGAGGAAGCTCCAAGGATCAATAATATATATATATATATATAATTGCTATCAATAATATATATATATATAATTGCTTGGAAGAACCCTTTACCTTGGAGTTTTGTGTGGCTTTTCTTCCTCTTGCTTGGAGAGCTATGGGGGACTCCTTTCTCTCTCAATTTGCAGCTGTTTGGTCGTGCAAAATGGCTAGGAAGTGGCTGGAAAACTGATCTTGAATTTCCTTAATGAGGTGGCTTTTATCCAAGGGATAGAAATCAATCTTACAAATTTAGCTTGATCTAATGGCTCCAAAACTTTCCCCCACTCCTTAAACTTAATGGCTTCTCATTGGCTCTCATAAAGGTGTCATAATGGGCTGCACATGGGGTGTAAAAATATGTTGGGAATCTTGGTTACACTAACCAAACCGATTACCATTCGGTTACTTCTACCGATTACAACTTTCATCGGTAAAAGTAACTTAATTCCAATAAATCTTTTTCCACTTTTTTTTTGGAGATATTTTCTTCCTCATTTAATTTCCATAATTCATTTATTAATATGGCAAAATATTTTCCCAAAAATACCCTTGAAATTATTCCAAAAATAACAGGATAATTTTATTCTGCCGAAAATCCCTAAGAACGTATTTTCGACGGGCAAATAACTTTTTGGCATTAAAAATTTCTATAATTTACATTGATAATCTAGCCCTTTTCCTTACATCAAATTGCCCTCTGGATTATCTAAAAATAATTTTGAATAAAATTATATTTTCAGGATTTTCGGGCCTTTTTCCTTAAAATCGGGAAATTCGCCTCAATCGTATATTGGGCAATAATTTTATTAATATCTATAAAATTCACTTTATTTTTCTATGGCCTGAACTCAACTGATTGAGGTATCCTTATACCTCAAATAATTATTTTCGGCCATTATATCTTCAAAATTCTATAAATAAAATTCTACGCCGATTTTCAGCAATCTGTCGAAACTCTGTTAATCAGTGAGTTCTGCTCTATATTTTGGGCATCTGTGAATTTTTCTGATATTTTGGTCAACAGTTGACTTTTTTCTTTGACTTTGACTTTGAATTTGTCAAATGACCAAAATGCCCTTACTTTCTCTTAATGACCAAAAAGTCCTTACACTGTCTAACTTTTCACAATTCCCATTTTACACATGACCTTTTCACCCTTGATCTTTTGTGTAATGACCTTTGGATCCTTCCCAGGAGGTCACCCATGCTTACACTACTCCAGGGTGACGACGCTTAACTGCGGAGTTCTCATAAAATTCCTCCCGCTGAGCCAGGTCTGACTTTGGGTTATCTAGCCCATCAGCATCAACTTTTTCCATGCTTTCTATCTGTGGGATCTAACTTGACTTTTGACTACTGGTTTGACCCTTTTTATCCAATGACCATATTGCCCTTGGTTTTTATACTTAATGACATTTATGTCCCTGACTTACATTCTTAGTAATTTCAAAGCCTTAGGGCTAAATTGACCAGGGTCTCTTAGGTCCACTGACATCTTCTCTTTCTGTACTTTTATTTCTATAGGCCTTATCTTATCTCATAACTATTGGTGTGACCTCTATTTCAACAGAAAATGGTGGATATTACAGAGAGAATGAGATTTTTGAAAATCCCACTAGCAAAACTATCTAACATACTTGATAAAATGCATGACAACTTTCTATATAAATGTGGATTAATAAAAGTGCAACATGAAACACATAACTGCATATTGTCATAGCATAAACATGCACACATCCTATAATATCCATGATTTTACTGCTAACTGAAATAAAGGCTAATATGGTAATTACGAAATGAATTAGAACTCAGAGATAGATAGTACTTAAGGAAAGGAAGGTTATGGGCCGGAAGTTGCAAAGTCAGATATGGCCTAGGATGTAATCCCGTAGGAACTTCAAAGTTAAGCGTGCTCATCTTGGAGTAATGTGAGGATGGGTGACCTTCTGGGAAGGGACCATATGTCATTTAACAAAAGACCAAGGGCATAAAGGTCTTTCAGTTTTGAAAGTAAGGGTAAAATGGGAATTTTGGAAAATTAGAGAAAGTAAGGATAAAATGGTAAATATGAGAAAATGGAAAGGCATTTTGGTCATTTGACAAAGTCAAAGTCAAAAGTCAACTATTGACAAAAAATTTATAGATGCCCAATAGACAGAGATCGACTCACTGATCATAACTGTGAATCACAGATTTTCCAGATTCAGACCGGATTTCTGTCTATAAAATTTTGAAGGGCAAAAAGGAAAAAAATAATTATTTATGATATCAGGAGCTCTCAAAAATATGAGATAAAAATATGAAAAAATTCAGTGAATTTTATAGTATTTAATAAAATTATTGCCCAGTGTACGATTTAGGCAATTTCCTCGAAAATCAGGAAAAAGACTTGAAAATCCCCGAAATATAATTTATTTCAAAAATTAATTTTAGAAAATTTAGAGGGCACTTTGGGAAAAGAAAAAGGGCTAGAGTATCAGTGAAAAATGTAGAAATTTTTAAAGCCCTAAAAGTATTTTGCCCTTCGATTGCTCATTTTCAGGGGTTTTGGACAGGATAAAAAACCCTGTAAAATTTGAGAAAATCAAGGGGTATTTTGGAGATAATAAATTTGCATTCAAGAGGAAAGTATGAAGATTAAATGAGGAAGAAAATATCTCCAGAAAAGTAGAAAAAGATTTAACGAAATAAAGTTATGTTTACCGGTAAAAAGTGCAATCGGTAAAAGTAACTGAATGGGATCTAGTTTGGCTAACCAAACCAGATTTTAACCCCTTAGTTACAGCAATCATGACCACTTTTAGTGAGACAATAAGAGCTAAGCACATGTCTCATATGTGGAGTGAAATTAGCCCTTGAATTTTCTTCATTTCATCTTAACCATCCACCAATTTTGGGAGTTTTTATAAATTCATTCTCCCTCCATTTTGGTCGATCTCCATGAGCAGAAATTTGAGAGCAAAAGACGCCATTCAAGCTTCCACAAGAGGAGAAAAATTCAAGAGAAATCCAAGGTAAGAGGTGAAGGTACTTGAAATCATACATGAAACTCTTCCTTGTGCTCTCCTCTACCACTTCCATGGATTGAAATTTTGATTTGGTCTCTCTTTCTCAAGTTTCATACTTAGGATTCTTGAGAGGGAAAGTGAGAAAGAGAGGGATTTAGAGC
>JANTPZ010127939.1:0-11288 GCA_025593235.1 Vachellia pachyceras
GTAAAAAAAAATTTAAGTGAGTTAGAATCTTGAGACTTTACTCTCATGCTCTTAAATGAATAAGGCCAATATTGAGCCCAAGCTGCATTTATTTGGATGTCTAAACACTCGATAGTTAACTGCATCGAATTGTCGTTTTAGTGGAAACTAACTACGAGAAAGAGGCGAGACACAGCACATAAGTCAGCCCTCAACTGATACATGCGCATTACCTATCAAATGGTGTAAACGAAGACTAGCCATGAGGGCGTTATGGAGTGGGCAATAAGCACCAACATATAGTGTGGCAGTGAAAGGCTTCACCGGATTCCGTTGGGTATCCGGTTTAAGTTTCAAAAAAAGATTCTTGAGCTCGGAATGGCAACCATAAACTTCAAATTGGATTAATCAACTGTTGGGATATTTGGTAATATGATACATGAAAAACTCTAGTAGCATATAAGACAGAGAACATTTATTTCATAAGACAACATGAAATAAGAATCAACACAGATATTCCACAGATATTATGAATATAAAATCTTTTCCTCCTCTCTTTTATTCAACCAACCTATGTACATGCCTTAAAGGTCATCTGCGTCTACGGAAAAGGTTATCCCAATATGCGAGAGTTCAACTACACTACCCCATTGGAGTTTAAGGTAAGTCTGGCTTATTTGATTTTTAGTAGTAATTGTTCGAAGTTTTAGAATCCCACCAAGTCTACTGTTTCCAGGCATATGGTACTCTCAAGTCTCAAGTCCTTCCATATATAGCTTTGATCAGATAAGATTAATTATCTCCTACTTCCTTTCAACTGAACCAGTTTGAAGGCTAAAATTGCCTCCTGGCGTCAAATTCTTCAGTCTTGGCAAATCTTCCTCGGATTCTTGGTTGGCTGTCGGCAAGAGCCTTCCTGCAAGCATACTGAAATTAAACCCCAATTGTTACTTCACTTCAGGTTCTACCTATATCCCAAATTAAGCATTTTGACTGCTCAAGCGAAATTACTCAGTATTAAATGCACCTACCTATAATCTCACCTTGATTTTGCGGCCAAAATTTCTCCTTGTCCTCTTACTCCTGTATCTGGAGAGCTTTTCCCGGCGTTCCTCACTGGTACAGTTAATGATAGGAAAGGGCCTCTCTGAGGGGGATTGGATAACATGCAAATTACCGCTGCCAAGAGCCTGTACATCAAACACAGTGCGTCAGTAATCCAGTCCCACTTCAAGGAAATGGCAGAAAATCTATAGATTTCTTAGTCCACACTAAGACTTAATGTTCAAGCAAATTAATGGCTCATGCTATGCTTCAACTACATCACAACCCTTTGGTGGGTTCATTCGCCTGAGTGAAAACAGGAACCATCTCTCTTAAAAGGATTTTCTGCATTTGGGAAGCATCCTGTAATATCTGATCACTTAGACAGGTCTTGAAGTTGCAAGGCATTAGATACCAATAGATATTGACCAGAGGAAAGAAGTTACTGAAGTATATGGTGTGTCACCAGAAAAAACATACTTAAACAAGAACAATTTTTCAGCAGATCAGGAGAAGATTTCCTTCCTTATTGAGTTCAGTAGGTCCCAAAGTCTTTCTCCATTGAGCAAGAGGAAGCAATGGATATGATTCCCAATAACTATATAGTTATTATTCTTCATTATATTGTTAGTTATCACCTATAAGAACTGATAACTGATTCTTATCGCACTTTAATCTCATGACAGAGCAGTTGTCAAAGCTACAGGGTAGTTTGCCTTTCTTGCATGTTCCGAATAGAAAATTTCCCCTTAACTATTCTTCTTTTCCCTTCATTAGCCACTTCCACTACGCTGCTTGATTTCATAAGAATGCCATTCAATACAATTAAAGGTTTGAAAGACACAAAAACAAAAAAAAAAAAAAGAATGAGTCAGTCAAGTCTGACCTTTATATCTCCTTCACTAAATGCCCTCCGCATGCCATAATCTGCACAGAAATTAACTCCTGGAAAGTCAATAAAAGCAGGCTTCATTGCAGTTCCTTGCATCCAGTCCATTGAGTTCAAACATCCTGAACTAACACTTTTTGGTAATGGCAAGCCAGGAAATGGTTTACTTTCTTTAACGTGGTTTCCATCTGTATCCAGAGCAGGAACCTTGATTTCCAGAATCTCAGATAATGATGACTCAATTGCTTCCTTTTCTAGCATATCTTTCTTGCATTCATAGAAAACCTCGCTTAGGAGCTGGTCATGTTGAAGAGAGTCTGAGGGTTTTAGTCCCTGTGTGGAGACAGCATCTTGCACACAAGATATCATGGAAATGGCTGCCGTCATGGGATCCAAGTCTATCACTGGTTCTTCAATTATAGGTTCAGGAGCTTTGAACAGGTCTCCTTCTGCTGCCAGATCAAAATACTCCGACATGGCTGAAGACTGAGCAAGGTCACTCTGCATTAAACGAAATAAAGGTGATTTTCATGCACAAAGGTTTATGAGAACACATCAA
Source organism: Vachellia pachyceras (assembly GCA_025593235.1). Lineage (NCBI taxonomy): Eukaryota > Viridiplantae > Streptophyta > Magnoliopsida > Fabales > Fabaceae > Vachellia > Vachellia pachyceras. The sequence continues at coordinate 2,472 of JANTPZ010127939.1, forward strand.
AGATATAATGGGTCCGTTTGACAAAGCGGTGGAGAAGTACTTATGAGCTTATTCACATAAGTCGAGACAAATATGTGGAGAAAATTGTCTCGTTTTGCGGAAAAACACTGTTGAACGTGCTTTTGGGGTGTTTGACCGCTTTGCCAAACACCCCCAATAATTGACTGAAGGTAATTCTCAAGAAGAAAGGTCACTCTCCATTTTGTTGAAGTTAATGGTCAATCATTTGAGAGAAAATGAATGTCTTCATCAAAATTTCTTAATTAGGCAGCGTCTTGCCCTGTTCCCTGATCACAGAGCCCTCACCTCAAAGGCATGGTTTCACTTTCGATGACCAAAACACAAAGCCATTTCAGGTAGAAACGACCAACTTTAAATATGAGCTGAAATAGTGCATGGTTTCCTCATTTCTACTGCCATATGTGGTGCCCGACAAAACCAGAAGAAATGATTAAGTCGAGCATTAACAATCCCCTTTCCTCTAACCTTTTTCTCTTACTATAAAGAAAAAGTGAATAGAAAGGACTTTTTCCTCTTTAATCTCCCTCAGTGCGGCCCAAGGAAAAGGCGAGCCCACCGAGAGAGTCCACACCAGAAATTAACAAAGAAATGCAAGAAATACCATAGAACACGGCACCATCACAACAAAAATTCTTTTTCGCTTACACTCTATACATCTTTCCTTTTCTCACGCTTTCCCAGATCCAGCACATAAATCCAGCTCCAGCTGTTTCCACTTGCGCTATGAGAAAACATTCAGAAAGAGGGGTAAAAAATGAATGAAGAAGCAGAGATTACATGCGAAACCAATTCCAGAATTTAATTCTGTTGTTATTCACTTAATCGACATCATCAATCGGCAAGAGACCAAATATTACGAATGATATAAGCTAAGGGCTGGGAAAATTGAGCACAAACTTAGAGGTGCCACCGTAAACGAACTTTAATACCAAAATAAAGCAAAGGACGGAAAAGGAAGGGTACCATTGAAGCATTGGGCTTATGGGTTTTACAGTACTCATCAAGTTGCTGAAGCTCTTGAGATGATAGATTCTGGAAATACGGGAACAAAAGACCAGGGTCTGCATACATTTCTCCAAGGAAGAGACAGTCTCAGGAAACAGAAAACTTCAGTGAGATTGAGGAATCGGCGAAAGAGTGATGAGCTCACGAGAAGGGCAGAGGGAGAGAGAAACGAAGCAAGCTAGCACACCGATACAAAAAAAATATAGGGAAGCAAAATGCTAAAAGAGAGAGGGAGAGTTAGTGATGCAGCGAGCTTTTGTCTGTTAGCTTGTTTGGTTGGTTATGAGGTTAAAGATGTATTAGGATGTATTAGGAGGGAGAGGGGGGGGGAGAATTTATAATAAGAGAGGGTGTAAATAAGTCAAAGTGGCGAGAGAGGCTTCTGTTATGGTATGGGAATTGAGTTGCGGAGGAAGGGAACGAAGAAAGTGCAAGGGACAGAGGTTAGGGGAAGATGATGCAAGAATGTTAGTGAATAAGGACAAAGTGAGAAAAGAACAGGGGTGGTATTATAATGCAGAGCCCCCTCGTTCAGAGGGAGCTTTTTCAATGGACAGTGAAGTGTTTGTCTTGTATTATTATATTTGCAAATTGAGGCAAAGGTGAATTGCACTCGGCCAATATCTGTGGACATGTTGGTGGGCTCCACGCTGATCATAAGCACCACTTGAGCTTTTATTATATAATACGTATTTGACAAATGGCAATGAAAGATTCCTTCTTTCCTTCTTTTTATTTTTTTCTCTCCCTTTTCTGGCCTTTTGCCCTTCAACATATTCTGAAATTTGATATTTTGTGACTCCACGTATTTGATTATTTTTTCCTTGCAAATGAAGCTATGTGACTCCACGGAGAAGTACTGTTTGCTGGATGTCCACCAAGTCGTGTCATCATTTGTTCTGCCTTCGTGTATGCCTATTTTTCAAGGAGTAATTGTTGCTTCATGCTGTGTTTGGGGCGTCGCTGAGTCTGAATTGTGTTGTTTTCATTCTCACAGGCAGATGCATTGTCCAATTCAGTTTTTTCTTTCGTTCATGTTCTACAGGTCATTTTATTTTCGGATTTTTAATTACATGTCCTAACGCCAACTTCTTAACATGACTTAGCAAATCCTGAAAGATGCAGTTTCAACTTAATCGAACTAATTTAGGGTTTGTTTGGAAGTCTTCTTCAGAATAGCTTTTTACAGATTTTGAGGTAAAAATTAGGCTTTAAAAGATAGATTTTGGAATGTAACTTTTACGAATTTCGAGCCAAAACCTGATTTCAAAAGATTGTGTTTGAGAAGTTACAACATGAAAACAAAAGTTCATCCGCCAGCTCGAGGCAAAAAATAGGTAGGAAAGAGAAAATAAAAAGTATAAAAAAGAAAATTTATTATGAGATAATGCGTGATTTAACAAGAAAATAATTTTTTCAAAACCTTGATTTCAAACCGAGGTTTTGTATCCAAAATAACTTTACTGAGAAATAGGAGTCCTTAGACAAAATATAAATTTAAAAATTAAACCTAAATTTCAGAATCCCATCCAAAAAAAATTCTTAGTTCATGTACCAATTTGTCCTCTGCAGTCATCAAACCTATGACCCGGGGGGAGTAAATATCTGTTCACGTCAGATCATGCAGGGAGCCATCATAAAAAAGTTTCAGGAAGACGTATAAATTGATTGGGAGCTAGCAAAGAATCCTGCTCTCTTTTACAGCGATAGAAAGCAACGAGCAGCACCTGGGGCCCTATTTGCAATGGTGTTGTGGAAGGCTAAAAGCAAATTTAAGCAAGTTATTCCCACGCACGCACTTACCTTGCTTACACAATAGATTACATTTTAAAAGTGTACAGCAGATTACATTATAGTATGATCCAAACGAACCTTTAGATTGGCCTTGACGTGCTAATGAAGAGAAAAAAACATACATGCTCAGATCGGTGCAGAGGGTTGTCCCACTATATTTGGAGGTATGTTAACAACCTAATTAACAACGTCAAGTTCCCATCAGAGCCACTGGACACTTTATTTTTTCTGTTCTGGGCTGATGTATCATTCCTCTAGCAAATGAGTTGGTGCAAAATAAATTACATAATACTAATATATATCCAATTTTCTGGAAGTCAAAGGTGCGGTTGCACCCAGTGGCCCAGTGGGTCCGCCTATGTTCAAGTACAGAGTATAAGATATAGTTTGTAGTGTAATCTTTACTTTAGGATGATTCTTTATTTAATACAAGAATTGTGCTTGTTTGGGTTTCACGTTGAAGTCAAGTTGCACACAAGTCGAAATAAAACTCCTCTCACATATTTAACTCGATTTGCGTAAAATCACTCTCTCAACGGATTACCAAATAGGTAATAATGTGAACTGTATGTACAGTATCAGATATCAGAAATGGACCCTCCACTACTCATTCCCTAATCTCAAATGTTGCCCCTTTGCTTCTGCAATCTTCCAGTCCTTCATTTTTTTCCTCTCCCCAGCTAGTTCTCATTCCACTTGCCATTCAAATACGTCCCCATTCGTGACCCACTGACACATGGTGAATATACCGCAAGGGTGGACTAAAAAAAAAAGCACAGGTTGAACCTTTTTTAAGGAGGGCACTGCTTTTACTGTTTTACCCCGTTCGCTAACAATCACCTGAGACCTATCACTTATTGAATTAATTACTTTCCGAAAAGCATGCTTGCATTCTTAATCATCTTTCTTTAAATAGACAGGTTTAGCATTCAAGCAGCATCCTATATTAAATTATTCTGGAGGCAGTTACAAAAGACGTAGTCCTTTTCGTATGTGCGATAAGATAAGGTGTGCTACCTTGTCCTCTCAATAGCAGTTACATGACGTTTTTTTTTTTAATTTTTTGCTGTTCTTTATAATATTTTTAATTTTTATTCTAACCATGCTGCAACATGCGTATTTGGAAGGACTTTCTCAACAGGTCGTTGTTAGGTGATAATGTTATCAAGTGTTAGCAGTATTTGGATTCAGAACTTCATTGCTATTATTATTATTAAGGGTCTGTTGTATTATTAATCATGATTGTAATCGAATTCCAACGTTATATCAACTAAAAAGGAAATGACAAAAGAGAGGGTGGTGGAATCAATATGATTAGCTGTAGAATGAATTTAAAAGGATAGATTCTGCGTTTCAATTCGGCCTCGAAGTTATTCAAATTCTCTCCCGACGTGGTGACCCCTGTATAGCTCTACATTCACAAGTCAGGTTTCTTCCACAAACCACGGTCTTGAAAAGTATCAGATTATTAATTCTTGTCATTTTCTGACACTGAAAGCAAAAGCAGGAAGAATAAGTACTGGCTGTTACTTGAATGAAAATACTCACTTACGCGTAATAACAACCCTTTTCTTTCTTGGCCAAAAAAAACACCTTTCTTTAAAATGGTATTTTTCGCCTGGATTGAATTTGGGTAGAAATGTGTTCGATTCTGCAATTCCCATGTCAGTAATGAAAAGAGGCCTGCTGATAGGGGGAAAAATTGTAGGGAGAGAGAATGTCAACCAACCCGCTGTGTACTTTTTTTTTTTTTTTTGGCAGTGTAAAGTAAAGCACAGGTAATATTGTAAACCCTCTCCGAATGCGTTTGAACTTTTTAAACACTCCCACACACAAGCCCATTGCCATCAAACGAGGACCTGTTGATTGGCGTAACACCTCTCAGACCAAAAAAGTGCACAACAACATCAGTTTAAAATTGATCTTGCATTCTCAATCATTTGACCTAACTAAAATTAAACATTAAAAATTGGGAAGGAAGCCATTCACGTCATTTTCAAGCATATAATTTAACGACAAAACATCAAAGGCAGGAAAGAGCTTTCAGAATTGACATCTCAAGAGACCCTGAGAAGAATATGGAGATGGGCTGTAAAGCAAAACACGAGAGGAATTCCAACCACACTTATTTTCGAAAAGGGAAAAGGGGAGTGAATATGCTCTCTCTTTAGTCTTTGCCTGTTCTCTGATGCTGGTGAGTCGTGAGGGTTCTTCACTCCACAACCCACCTGAAACGAACAAGACACCAAGTCGCCGCCATAACCTTAAATTCCCACATGAGGAAAAAGGGGGAATTTTGCGGAAAAGGCGGGGGAACTCTCTGGGAACCCACCCATCAAAAGGCTTGTAAAGTACAGGTACTTGTGGAGAACAAAGTTGATATGAATTGAAGCTGTCCATTTCATGGCAAAAACTCTGATGATTCATCCAATGGCGCGGCTCCACGAGGCACCTTCCACATCGCACCAGTTGGAAGCTCCATATGTGTTGAGTGAGCAGGCAGAGAATGAACATGCCCACGTCATGTCTCTGTTTGGGTCTCCCCTTTTCCCTTCCCTGGAAAATGCTTGCCGACTCGCTTCACTCCGCAACGTGCTCTACTTCTATTTTGGCAATCAGCATTGCGGAATCTGCTTCAGAACTCATTGCATCCAACATGATTCATCGATAAACAGACTCTAGTGCAAAATTTGATCTTCCTTAATTTTTAACCGGACATTGTTAGATTGGTCAGAAGCGTTGGTTCATTGATAAAGAATGCATGGGGTGAATCTGGTGGTTCCCTTCTCTTGTGATTAACACGACCCCGTTCATTATAGTACAGGCAGCAGGCTACCTGTTCATATTTCTGCTGAGGGTGAGTGACTCGGGAATCAGATTTAGACTCTTTCTGGGGGACCTTTCGTGTGTTGAAGCTAATAAAGGGGTTGAAGGATTAACTCGAAAAAAATGATGGTGTGTTGGATGGGAATGGGGATGGGGGTGAAGGGAAATTAGAGAAATGCGGGTGAAGGGAGAAAAGGGGTAAAGAAAGGGGGGGTTGCCAAAAGCACAGTTGTCCGGAGGCGAGTGTGTCGGGGCATGCGGGAAAGTTTGGTTGGAACTGGAATTACATTGGGAGATAGGATGCCACTTCTTGGCCTTGTAATTGCGACAATTACAACTGCAACCCCGCATGCATGTGGGGACGAACAAAATGAATCAAACGACGGCGGCAGTGCAGTCCAAAACTTTTGAGGGGCAGGGCATGCGTCTTGTCCGAAAGCGAATTTAATTACTAGATCGGCACGAAGCGGCCATCAAAGTAGTATCATTTTGATCACCGTGAAACAATAACTTGTACATATTGGCATTGCTTTCACATCAGTTTCTTAATTAAATTAGATCGTCCAGGATGATAACACCTTAATTTTTAATTCTAATTCATGCATGACTGAATGAAAAGCTTTCTGCTGAGAGCTTCAAGTTGTTCATCTATACTAACAGAAGAATATTGTCGATTTGGGTCATACTCAGTTTCTCCAAACATTGGAACAAAGCTACAATCATTAGCACAACACTTGAACATCTGTTTGCTAAATGAATTTGATAAAGATACAATCTGTTTGCACCCACAACAAACTGCATAAATTCAATAAACAAGCAATCAGAAAGATAATACTTGACAAATAGCTTCTCCAATCAGAATTACCACTGCCCAACTACATTTCCATGTATGTGAGAAATCAATCAATTTCAATCTGAAATTTGATGAATTAAACAGTGAACTCAGTTTCTACCAGTATTGCTCATCCTCTTCCTAACTAGTCTTAATAGCATAGAGATTATTCCTCCAAATCGCATCAACTTCATTTTACAGACCGTCCACGTATTAAAACTAAAATAGATAATAAAGGAGAATAGACATTATTAGAAGCTCTAGTGGCCAACGAATCTAATATCCATAGATTAATTACGACCACGTTTAACCTATTGTCAATGGCTTCACTGATATTCCTAGCATCCAGACACTTTGGGCCACCTCTAGTCCAAGTCCTTTGCCTAGATAGTCCACTAGCCGATACAAGGTTAAAAATTAGTAACAATACAAGAGCTGAAGCAACATAAAGCACTTCAGTTAAACATGAGAGTTCATTTCGAAAGTATGGTAGCAAGCAATTAAGACTAAACTAAAGTTCCTCCAGACGAATGAAAAGGAGCCGATTTAATTTTTGGTAGCCCTGATAATCCTTTAAACAAAAGCGAAGCATGGCACCAAAATTTATTTCCAAATGAGCAGTGATGCTCACTTACCAGGATGAGATTGTTATCCCAGTATATTTAATCAAGCATTAAGCTCAAATTTGTGCATGATGTTGTCCCAACATAATCAAGAAAGCATTCCCATCACAAACGAAGAATTCTCAACAATAACGTAAATTCCAGTCCATATACATGTCTAGCACCCACATTTCCATTCCCAATAACCATGAAGCAACGAGCTAGTTTTGAAACAGAAACCGTCAAATTCGTCGCATGTTCAAAGTGATGACTCACTACCTTTATGGCAATTACGACTGGATCCTGCGGGGTTTTCCTCCGGCAAATCCAATGGCCTAGATACTCCTCACTTCTTCCTGAGTCTCAGCACGCTAAGGCACCGGGTACATTTCTGCGGAGTCAAAGAAATTGATGCCGGTGTCAAAAGCTTCGTCGAGAAGGTGAAATGACTGAGGCAGTGTGTTCTGCTCCCCAGAGGTCATATGGTTCCTCGGCGAATTAGAATAAGATTAAACTGAATTTCTCTGAAGAATGTGAAGAGGAGGAGGATAAGTAGAGTGGTGCATGAGGGCAAACCCAAGCAGGTCTCCGGAGAACGCCTGCAGGGAGGAGATCGCCTGTGGAAAAATCTGGAGAGTGGAGAGGAGAGTAGGAGGACGCTAAGTCTCAGGAGGCAGGCGTCAGGTTACCCACAAAACGCTCCTTATGCCTTGAATGGGGAAGCAATCATGACTTTTACCATCAAAAAGCTCCTTTGCCTGTCCCAAGGGTTTACCAAACGGTCTGATCATGAAACCGCTCCACTTAGGCTTTTGATCAATTGGTATATAAATCCCCGTGTGGTGGAGCCGCGGAGTGAAGAGTTGCGAACATATATACAAGGAGTGATAATTCCGAAGCTCAACCTCGGTGACCCAGAGCTACACCAGAGCTTATTCCTCCCAGGTTCATCACATAGGAGTATTTTACGCATCTCGCGAAATTCTCCGTTCAATTGTAATTCATTTTTATATTGCACGTGCAAATAAAAAGTGATTTATTTTCCTTTTCAAAATATGCTCACTCAGCAAGCCTACTTATAATTGATTTTATATGCCAATCTTCAAGTCCACAATATAGTTAGTTCCCACTAAGTAGTAAGCAATGCAACAGAGAAGAAACGACTGGACAAAATAATCCTGAAGTAAATCCATTAAAAAGGGCAACGTTTGTTTGAAATTTAATTCTCGAAACATCACAAAATTTTATGAACAAGTTTCATCTTCCTGAACACAAAAGTGCATCCGCACGCAATACGGAAGACAGCAACCCAGGGACCACAAAACGGAAGCCAGCATGCGCCGCCAGACCCCAAAAACATGCAGAGAGCAGTACGGCACCCTATGAAATCTTAGCCCTTGAGAAGTCCATCTCCGGATGCTGCTAGACATTACAAGCACGCATTAGTAAAGGATCAATTCGAGTATGAAAAGCATGACTGAGTCACTAAGAATCAGGTGCTCGCCTCAGCCATAAATTTCTTCAAAATTTCCTGTTTTTGGAGCTCATCGCTCGTTGGGAGGCCCATAGACTTCTGCCTCTGATCAAACTGTACAATAGTACAAGAGAATTATTCATTAATAAACCACCAACACCAAAACTGTATATCAAAAGGCATACAAAAGCCCAACCCTCACAACATTGTAGCAAGACTTGTACGAAAATGGATTAGATCAACGATCTTAAGCAGTACTGAAT
>JANTPZ010127940.1:0-10882 GCA_025593235.1 Vachellia pachyceras
TTTTTTTTGTCATTTTGTAAACGTTAGAGACTTCCATGTTGCAAGTTGCAGCAAAGAATAATGATTTGTGCCAGTACTGTTGGAAGTGCGATTTTGATAGCCAGCAAGGCTTCTCAATAATGTCATTCAAAACATTTATTACTGGGTGGAATTGATCTTTATGATTTGGATTGACACGAATGAAGGGATTAAGAGAGAGATTACAAAATTAAATAATTTACCTGTTTATGCTTGACCAGAAAAAGAAGGGTCTTCGCTCAGAAGCTGCCAGCTACCTTGTTGTGATGGAGAGTTAGTTTGAAAATAGCCTGAGAACAGTTTTTACAGAGTTTTAGGTAAAATTTAGATTTTAAATGATAGATTTTAGAAGAACAATTTTTACAGATTTTAAAGTAAAAAACTAAGTTTTGAAAAGTGATTGTGTTTGGGAAGTTATTGACTTTTAAAAAGTTCAATACAAAAAGTAAGCAGGAAAGAAAAAAGATAAAAGAGAAAATTTACTATGAGAAAGTATTATTTCACAAGAAAATAACTTTTTTAAAATTTAGATTTTAAATCTAAGTTTAATTACAGAACAAAAATTTTTAAAAAATGTGAGTATTTTAATAAAATATATATTTTAATCAAAACCTAGATTTTGCCGTGATTTGAAACTGTAATTCTAAATGCTCTCTAATGCAGTTTGAGATCAACTGATTGGCCGGGTCTTGTCGCAAACTCTCAACCTTTTACTAGGATCATGTGCTGTTTGGTTGGCATGAATAAGTACATGCCAATCGATGGGGATTCTGTTATTGCTTGTCGGCGTTTCTGTTGTCAGTCAATTTACACACCCAAAGTCTTCTACGTTGCAGAACCTAAATACCACTAGACCATCTTTTCCCCCTGTAAATCTCCCGCCATTAGTCAGCATGGAGCTAAAAAGGTATGGAAGAAACCAACCGTGATGGTTGGATTCAATGGGCGTTCTATCGTGGTGGGGAATCACTCACGGCGGAGTCAAATCATGAGAGCAGTCAATTTTAAGTAATGGTTCTAACAAATTCGACAGTGATGATCCCCACATGTGTTTTACAGTAAACGGCCTCCTTTTTGGGACTTTTATTGGCGTTAACTAGGTGTGTACATGCATGTGCCCCTTGCTGTCACTTCATGTAATAAAATCAATCGCTTAATAAATTGTCAAAGTGTTGTAATAAATTAATTAACTATAATCAATATTATATAACTCTACATAATACTGTTAATCACTTTTTACACCACTTGGTAAATTAACTTTTGTGAGATCCTAACGAAGTAAATTAATCAATATATCTCTAATCTCTTTTAAATTAATTTGTTTAACTTATAAACTAACATAGAATATAACGATATATATAAATATTTTAGAATGTATGTTATAATTAAATGATCTATTTAATTCTTTTATCACATCAAAAAGTTAACTGACTTTTATATTAAAAAAAAAGACAATTAATTAATTAACGCTACATAGTCTAGCTCTTAATATAAGAGCTGACTTTTTTAGAAGATCATGTAAATTGAATACAATACTTTAAAGTATAATTTATATTTTTATCTTCTCATAGATTAATTTTTCTAATCTATAAAATGATATATATAATTTAATTATAATGTAAATAAATACTTTTAAGCAATAATGTAATATTTCTAAGTTAAGTTAAGAGCTTGTTTAGAAGCTATTTTTAAAATAGCTTTTACAGATTTCGAGGCAAAACCTAGGTTTTGAAGAATAGATTTTGGAAAATAGCTTTTACAGATTTTAAGGTAAAATGTAGGTTTTGAAAAGTGATTTATGTTTGAGAAGTTAAGGATTTCAAGATAAAAAAGTAGGTAGGAAAGAGGAAAGAGAAATAATGAAAAGTAGGAAAGATGAAAGAGAAGAGAGAGAAAGTGTGAAAGAGGAAAGAGAAAGAAAAAAAGGTAGAAAAAATGAAAGATAAATAAGGAAAAAAGTAGGAAAGAGGAAAAAGTAGAAAACAGAAAACGGCTTCGTTTGGAAATCCGTTGGGAAAACGGACACAGATTCCGATGTACTTTATGTGAGAGGAATTTTGTCTCGGCTTGCGTGAGAATGAGTTTTGGGAGTCAGAACGAGGTTTCCAACAGGAAACCAAACGAAGCTAACATAGGTTTCAAATGGAGGTTTTGTAACCAAAATAACTTTTTAGAAAATTTTTTATGCTTAGACAAAACTTAATTTTGGGATAGAACCTAAATTTTGAAACCAAATCTATATTTTAGGGAGATGAGGCAAATAAACCCTAAATTACTGACAAGGGAGCTGGTGTAATACCCTACAACTGTCCCCGTCCGGCCCCCAGGATTTAATTTGGGGGTCTCCGAGTCTACCTTGCCAATTCTTGTAACCTGTGGCAAGAAATCTACTACCGTAATTGTTCTACTTACAGCTAAATTTAACTATCTTGTCTGTATCCTGACAGTAAAGACATAAATTTTTTCTACCTGTTGTATCTCCACAATATTTAAAATCGGTAAAAATAAACTAACATATCTAATTTTTAATATAAAAGGCAATTAATTTTTTTAAAAATTATAAATTACATAATTATGAGATGTATTCTGAAATACTTATATGTATTATTAAATTATATATCATTTTATAAGTTCGGTAAATTGATTTGAAGAAAAATGATAATAGATCGATTAATTAATTTCCGCAATATAAAAAAGTCAATCAAGTCTTAAGTAAGATTATAAACAAGAGCAAGGGGACTCGTTTTCCTAGCCATTAACTATAAATCTCGGATGCTCCGCAGGGCTACGACCACCTCATGAGAAATTTTATGCATCTCGACAATATTTACTGATCGGTCATCTAGTGTCCATTTAAAAAACAGCAGGGAGGATGACAGTTAATCAACATGCATTTTAAAAAATAACTTTTATCTAAAATGTATTTGTGTTTGGATAAATTTTGGATTCATAATGCATTTTGGCAGATGCATTCTATCGAGATAATTTTTTTACTCAAAATATATTTTAAAAGGAGTTACCAAATATTAGAGTCTGTAAATTAACAGATTTTTAGATCCAAAATAGACTTTGAACCTTTAAAAGGGGTTGACAAACAAGCAGTATGTCTAATTGGCAATAAAAATCTTATATATATAAATTTGAAATTAATATGTTGCCTTTTTCCAGGGAGAGAGAAAGACTGGAATAGAGACTCCGATGCGCATAGGTCCATCGTAGAAGACAAAGTCAATTTTTCCTTTTCTATTCAAACAGTTAGTAGAAAATTGTGGCTTCTATACTAACAAGTATTGATCATAACAAAACAATTATGGCCACTCAAGCGCAATATATTTGGATTGTAAGTACGAAAATTAAACTATATTTAGATGAATTATTCTGAATTAAACTTTGACTTAATAGGGCTAGATGTAAGATTTATGTAGTTATATAAAAATGTAAGAAAAAAAGATAGCTATGTGTATAAGAAGTTTTAAACTTCCAATCTGAGGTAAGCAGGGGGGATTGAAATTGAATATTCAGAAGGGGATGTACGGAACGAGAATAATAAGAACGAAGGTGAAATAAGCGCGTGGGGTGGAAATTTCCAAGCAAGGCGGAAGTATCCTACTCTGAATTATGAAAGGCACAAATTTTCAAATTTCACTCGTATGGGCGGTTACGCTTTTTGCAGCCTCGCCTAACTTCCTCAGCCATTCCCCGAAACAGCTTAGTTTGTAGACCGTGCAGACCAAGAGCCTCTCCTATATATAATGCTACATATGTCCCTGTGCATGAGAGTCATTGCACTCGAGCTAAGCCCACCTTCCGACGCAGATATCAACAAGTGAAGAAGCTTAATTTACTGCGAATTCGCAGTTAGTCTGTGTATAGCAGAGATCAGAGACCGAGGGAGCGAGATGGAACATATGGCACCAGGATATCGGTTTTACCCAACTGAAGAGGAACTCATTACGTTCTATTTGCGCAGAAAGCTTGAAGGAGATCAGAGGGAGGACATCAACCGAGTTATCCCTGTGCTTGATATTTATGAATATAATCCCTGGGATCTCCGAGGTAAAATTCTCCTACTTCCTTCTATTTCTCCTTTACCACTCTTCGTTTTCTCGAACCAGAAATGGTTGGAATTCACTTGATTGCTCTACTTTCGCATAAAATTATAAATTTTCATGTGGGCATATTACACCATTTTGATATATCATTAATAAGTAGTTGGTTTCAAAGATATTAATGTGCGCGATCAATACTCGTCTTCGATCGTACCTCTGTGTGTGTGTGTGTGTGTCACCATAAAAAGAGCATGAGACTGGATCATCTTCATCATATATGTATGTATAGAGCTCTTATACAGCTGATAAATAGTCTGTTGCTCATAAATTAATTATGGGATGTTGGGCGGCGTTTCAGAGGTTTCGGGAGAGGTGAGTCTGAGAGACACAGAGCAGTGGTTCTTTTTCATTCCGAGACAAGAAAGCGAAGCTCGCGGAGGAAGACCAAGAAGACTCACAACAACAGGGTACTGGAAAGCGACTGGGTCTCCTAACCATGTCTATTCCTCTGAGAATCGCATCATCGGCATGAAAAGAACCATGGTCTTCTACAACGGAAGAGCCCCCAGCGGCCGTAAAACCGACTGGAAGATGAACGAGTACAAGGCCATCGGCGGCGAACCGTCCTCTTCAACTCGACCACATCCTCAAGTAAGCATACCAATCAATCAGCTCAACTTTCTTATGCAAATCAGGATCCATTCATATGACATACGTATGTAATACGTACGTCTCTTCTTCGACTTTCCCAGCAGAAGCTTAATTAGATGCAATTTCTTTCATGTCTAAAAATATTTTAATGATAAACTTTTCGCAACCAGTCCAAATCCAATTGTGATATATCGTTTATAGCTTTACTCTCAGAAACTACATCGTTTGTACATGCGTTTGATCGAAGCCCTAGATATGGCGTGCACAACAGCCGGTGCAGTTTTTCTTAACATGAATATTAGGAAGCTAGCTAGGTGCAATATCCTGCATTACATAATACAGAGACGGTGCTTTGATTTGCAGTTAAGGCAGGAATACAGTTTATGCCGGGTGTACAAGAAATCAAAGTGCCTGAGAGCGTTCGATAGGAGGCCACCTCCGAGGAGGGACATGGATGATGCTTATGGCCATGGGGCTTCAAGCTCATCAACGTCTCATCATCCACAAATCCAAAACCCAGCAGCATCAGGATCATCATCAAGGGGAGCGATGGGCATAATAGCCAGCTCACCGGAGGCTTCATCATCAGGAGAACATGGTGGGCAAGCTTCACAGAGTGGGGAAGCGGCGGGTCAAATGGACTTGGACGACGAGCCCTTGTTGGATTGGGAGCAAGTTGACTGGTTTCTTGCCAAGCATGACTCAATCCTGTGAACCCATCAAAATCAAATGACTGGAATAATATTGTCAGCATATGCATCTTCCACAATAAGTAATTATGACGTCGTTAGAAATTTCGCTGATTAATTCCTCATGCGTCTTGTTTAATTTTCAGCTAATTATCTCGATAATCTGAGATCAAGTTTTGTAAATACGTTTAATAACGATCTTTCTCAGTTTCTGACTAACTTATCATCAACGCTTTGCCCCTCGTCCAGTAAATCCCTCTCCCCCGCAGCTTCATGTAGTATGTAGATTGCTGAGTTTGGAATCTTGAGAGACATTTATTTTTTATAAAGCATACTTTTAATCCTTTATATTTGCGCTATGTTTCGTTTTAATCCTTTAAGTTTAAAAAGTGCACCTTCAGTCCTTCAAACTTAACACCGTTAGTTTTTCTTAACGAAAATTGCTGACTCATCAAATTTAATTGATGACTGTGCAATAAAACGTTGACTAGGCATTCTAACATTTTTAATTTTAATTTAATAGTATAATAAATTTAAAATTTTAAATTGTATAAATAAAAAGATTTAAAATAACAGCGTTAAGTTTGATAAGTCACCAATTTCCGTTAAGAGAAACCAACGTTATTAAGTTTGAGGGAATGAAAGTGCACTTTTTAAATTAAAGGACTAAAGTGAAACCTGACGCAAACATAAAGAACTAAAAATATACTTAGCATTTAGTTTTTATCAATATTATTTTTGTTCTTTTTCATATATTTATACAATATACTTTTATAGCGTGTATTCGGTTATTCATCATATGTAGTATACATTATATTGTGGTGTTATCGCATGTGTTAAATGACTGATCATTAGAAAGACAGTAGTACCCCCAATAAAGAGCCAGATGACTTTTATTGAAGATATTAATGAAGTTAGATACAATACTTAAAAATGTTTATTTATGTATATAATTAGATTATATATCAGTTTATAAGTCAAACAAATTAGTTTAAAGAGAAATAATAAATATAAATATCTTTAAGTAATGTATTTATTAATTTTCTTAATCTCCTCAATAAAAGTCAATTAACTCTTTTATTAAGGAGTGGGAGTAGTATATATTATTCTTGGTGATGAAACAGTGCATTGTGTAAGAATGCACGCATATATTTGGTTTACAATATTTGTAGAGGTGGAGCCAGGACCTCAGAGCAGTGGGGACAACTTTTTTATTTTCAATTAAATGACAATAAGCTTGCTAGGATAGATAATTTGAGTGGATTCAAATTTTAAATATCAGTGGGTGCATAATAAAAATATAAAGTTATTTACATACAACAAAAATTTTTTAGTTGGGACATTTGCCCATCCTGGCTAATATGTGGCTCCGCCACTGAATATTCGCATGTTTGGTCCTGGTTTAAAGACATGACCGCTGAAACTAAACACCATCTCTGTCATTTAATATAAGAGTTAGTTTACTCTTATTTAGAATATCAAGGAAGCGCTAAACACATTAATTCCTAACATGATTTACAATTGACAAAATAATTATGTAAGATAAGTTTTATTTCAATTCGCACGTAAATATAATTTCTCAATGCTTTGACAAACTGACACTTATATCATCTGAAATCGCATGTGCGCGTGCCAGAATATTATTTCCGTATGACTTGGAGAGTGATGAGTTCCACTTTCGAAAGTTGCCTAACGGACTCTGTTGAATTACTCAGAAATTGCAAGCACTCACCATGTGGAGAATCAGAAATTTGGTACGTACGTACGTAGATGTTGGTCGGGAGTGGTCAAATAAGAAGTGGCGTGTTCGTGTAATCACTTTGTCGCCGTGTGTGCGCGTGCGCGTAAGTTTGTGTTTGCGCGTTAACTAGTTGACGATTACAAATCAACCTATGCACCAATATATGGGTCTGTTGTTCCATGAATTAAAAGTTAAGGGCGTACCTGCAAGACCACAATTCCTCCATGCATGCTTGTGATGACCAGAAACAAAACGACAACAAGTTAAGGTTCTTGCATTTCAAAGGAATTTCTGAGCAATCACTCCATCCACTGTCTCTGTTGGAAAAACCTCGATCGACTCGCTTTCCGCAGCATATACTTATGGCATGTTTCATATGGTAGACCTGGGAGGTGGAATTGGAAATGGAAATGAAATTTAAAATAGGTAGAAATGAATTTCATGATATAACTCATTCAATTCTATGGAATTGATTTTTTACCCCTCATTTTTTCCATGTTTATATCCATTTCCATACTCATTTCTATCTCCATCTCCATCTCCATCAAAATTAATTCCAACCTACCAAACGAGCCACGAGAGATTGCACCGTTTTATTTCTCTGCAAGGTTTAAGTTCCTCGTCTTTTTATTTCGCCTTTTCCTTCGTCATAGATCACATGTCCCACTAATTAAGCGTGTCTCCTGCACCGCACAAATAAACCTCTCGGTACCTAAGAATATTTTGTTCAAGTATGTTTCGTTCTGTCGATATATACTCTATTTTTTAATCCCTTTTCAATCAAATCGTATCTCTTCCCACTCATTATTCATTGATGCTTGATTTGTGTAAAATATAGATTTTAAAATTAAACCTAAGTTTTAGAATGTGTTTCTAAACAAGTTCTAAATCTAAATCGATTAGTTAAATATATATGCTCTGCCCCTGATATATCAATGAGCGTACGTAGCTAGGGCAGTAGGTGCCAATGGCTCCATTCAGAAAGTGTAAAGCGGGTTAATTTAATTTATAGTTAGATAAACTGTCATGAAGGCAAAAAAAAAAAAACGGCTACATATTTAAGTTATCTGGCCCCTGATATATCATGAGCGTACGTATGTAGATGCCTGATCTAAGCAACGGGGGCAAAGAATTGTTATGTATTTAACTTATCTTGTTCCAGTTATTACATGTATTTCTATATGCTCCCTCCGATTCTTTTATATATATATAAATATAAATCAATAAACAATACGATGTCGTTTAAAGTATTTGTTAATTACACAAGCTTTTTCTGCCCTCGCTTAAAAGGATTTTTTATTAATTATTAAAATTAAGCATCAATTATTCATCGAATTAATTATCTGTCTTTTGTAATGATGATAGAAGAAAGCAAGAGCTTCAAAAGTTATGTTGGGACGCGCTTGCTGTCGGTAAGGAAACGAGAGGCTAGAGAGTTTGCAATCAAAAGAATATTGGAAATGGAACGTGGGGGAAATTTCTGGGTTGCTGCGTGCAACTACCCCTCTAATTAAGAGTAGTGCTTGATGTAGAAATAGATTAGCTGAACTATAAAATGGCGGCGAATTATGTTTGAAGAAAATTTGTTAATGTTAATTTTTTTATTTATTTAAAAAAATCTCAATATATATTCTAATCACATCCCTATTAACTAAAGGCAGGCCTCATGATGCCTTCTTAATTTACAAGTAGCTACAAAAATTATAAGAGTAAATGTTTTGACTAGACACCTTATAATTTAGACCATCTTTTATTTTTGGAATACGAACAGGAGGCATCTGGAAAAAACCAATAAAAGGGAGGTAGTATTCTACGGATTTGTAACCCTTCTCTTTCGGCCATTTGTATCTGAAGGGTGAGTATACGTGCAAGCTAAGCTGTGCAGGTTGGTATAACTTCACCAGAAAAGGAACATGATGCTGCCTAATTGGGGTCAGTGGTAACTAAGATCGTCAAAATATATAGCTTACTCTTAATTGATTTCGACATTTCCTCTGACCACAGACTAGTAAAACATTGATGGATTTTCAAAGGTTGTTTCTTCGATCTTTTAGTCCCAAGGAATGGAATGGCCAGGCAAAAATTCAATCAATCCTGTACCAAAACTCTGATGGGATATTTATCTCGATGGTTTTTAGCTTTCTGTTTGGTGTGGGGGTTTCAATATTATTGAATATCGATCTGTCATGTTGAATCTGGATTACTTGGTAGTCCAATCATATTTTTTGATGATCCTTTTGGCAACCTTAGTTCCCAACTTCCTACTGCGATATAATTACCACGAACAAAAGTCATAACATATACTTCTTTCTTTCTTTCCTTTGTTTTTTTTTTTTAAAAGTTTGTTCTACAGCCATCCTGAAAAGTGGTCACAGGATGATCCATGTAATGGATGATAATGGGTCAGGCCAGATTTTTCCCCAAAGCCTGATCTCCAACTTGTTTTTTTTGTGGTTCCACGCAATCTTCTTATTTTCAGTCTTGAGAGTAATGCAAAAACCTTTGGAAACAGCTCCAAATTTTAGGTGAGCGGATGTGTGTTAGAAGAATGAATTAGTTGAGATGATTAGTGTCAATTACTTAATCTCTACCAATGCATAGAGGGGGAGGATAACTAGGGTCTCTTGCCTCAAGAGTCTCCAAAATGGGGTTAGTCCATCACCTTTAAAAAAAGAATAGATTAGTATTGTACCCAAATGAGTTGATAATAATACATAGAATTTCTTCTATTATTCTTGCTTTCACTAAATGGGCATGATATATTGATGACATACTCCACTATTTGCTTGTTTGGTTTATGTTTTTGGTGGGAATTTGTTTGTTCGATTTTGTTTTAATATCTTCCACTGTTGTCCAATCCCATCCACAGCATGGTGCTGAATGTTTGATCAACATCACAAACATGTTTTTCTTCTGCTGACATTCTGGTTTCCAGTTTCTTATAAGGGAAATATTAGACTACAGTATGTACTTCCCACGTCACATTAATGTAAGATTTATTTTACAGTACAAATTTTTTTTGATAAAAATTTTATAGTACAAATTAGATGTTACGTTTAGGACAAACTGATTGGGCCTGAATGGCGGGTAGCAAGCAAGAGAAATCTTTCGCGCAACGGCACTTTGATTAGACCATATATTTATAAGATCATGGTGACAATGCAGTCTCTTTTCTCATTGAAATCCCTCCATTTTTAATTTCCTCTTCTACGAACAGATCATATATATATGTATGTATAGAAAAATTAGTTTCTACACATTCAAAAGCTGTAACATATTCACGAAAGCAAGGGCAACCCAATCCATCTGAACAGGAGACCACCGGACTTGATTGATCTCAGCCGTTGATTCATAACACATATCTGGCTTCACATCATCACCATTAATATTCCTTGGTTGATGAAACCCGGTATTAGTTCCCACCACGTCCCAGATCAGAGCCCTCGAATCATCGCCACAAGAGCAAAGCTGACGTCCCATGTGTGGCGACCACGATATAGCATTAACACTTGCCTTATCCATTTTTAATTCCATCACTGGCGTGGTTGGTTGCCTAATATCAATTATCACCACTTTATTACTGTCCATTCCGACCGTGGCTATAAACCTTGGATCCCCTTTATTCCATTCCAGGCGTAGCAGAGGACAATCTTGTACTGGGTTCTCAAATATTATGGTCGATCTTTCTTTGTCCCTCAAGTCAAAAACTCTCACGGAACCATCCCCAGATACTG
>JANTPZ010127942.1:0-42271 GCA_025593235.1 Vachellia pachyceras
CCGCGGGCCAAACGGGCTCAGCCCGTTTGGCCCGTTTTGAGGCAGCCCGAACCCGCCCAGCCCACGGGTTGGCGGGCTCAACCCGCGGGCTGGACCCATTTTCCCGGCTCTACTTATGATTGGGCCAAAGTAAGAGATTTGCTAACATATTCACTGACCTGAAAAAAAAAATCTTGGAATTTTTTTTTTACCGTTGGTCAGGCACGTTTGATAACTAAACAAGTATACATCTCTATAACTAACCAACAAAACAAATGGATTAAGAAAAGCGAAGACAAAAAAATTTAATTAATTTAACTAAGTTTATTCCTTTAAAAAAAAGAAATTTACCATCAGGTCCTAACAAAAAGAATTAATGAACCAAATGTCACAAATATTGGTAAAATTACTGTAAGGTCCCAGTAGTAGTTGGTCCGGTTGTTATTAACGGTTAGTGAGATTGTTACTGACAACTGCCGGGGAATTAATAACAATAAGGTCCAAAGAGTTTATCATGTAGTTATTATTAACAGCCTCAGAGCTATATTGACAATAATGGCTGCCTCCATTAATAACCTTAATGAGCTGGGACCTAATGATAATTTTACCAATCTTTAAAATTTTTTATTCATTAATTCTTGTTGTCATGACCTAATCGTAAATTTAAAAAAAAAAGCAAGCTCTATACGTATTGTCGGCCGTGTAGGGACCACATCGAGACATCTGTGTTAACCTCATCATAACGTCTCAATGTTTCTTTTTTGAATAATAAATAAAGAAAGGGGAAGAGAAAGAAAACAGCAAAGTGGAGGAAGGAGAAAGAGAGCCGTAAATATCGATGTACCATAATCCACAAAAACTATGAATCGGTAAAAATGTATGATAATATTATAACTAATAATTTTGTGTGTGTCTAGATATATATATAACAGTTGTACCAATTCAAAACTACTCATTTTGTTCCTGAGGGTGGCAACTGATTAACTATTAACGAGTATTAAGAAAAATAATTAATTTAAATGTAGTAGCTAAATAACTAGTTTACAGAGATTAAGAAAATTAGTTAATTTACTTGTTTGTACTTATCATGTGTTGATTTTTTCTAAATTTCTTAGATATTAAATAATTTATGTTTAAAACAAAATATTGTTTTTAAAACAAATTTATGTTTGAAACAAAATAATTTATGTTTAAAACAAATTTATGTCTAAATTTCTTAGAATAATGTCTTCTAAAAAGTATTTTTAACACTTTTTTATAAGGCATTTAATACTTTGATATTTTTAAAGAAGTGTTCAATGTTTTTCTGTATATGTCTATATTTTTTCATATAATATATGTCTATATTCAATAAAAATAGTGAAAGCATAAATAATACTATTTTATTGAAGTTTAGTGCAATTAATAAGGATAATATTAAAATTTTTCTAAATTTTCATTACAAATTCAATGTTTTGAATATGTGAATTAATTAGAGATACTTTGATTTATTTTATTTCACAACAAAATTAATTAAAAAAAGCTCTTCTCAATTTATCTTGCAGCGTAAAATTATTTAAAATAAATGAAGACAAACGGATCCAATATATTTCGCACAATTGATGTTAAAATGTGATACACGTGCTCATGTAAAGCTGCCATTAATGCAATTAATTTACCCAACCAAAAAGACACAGGTTAAGACAATGAGGCTGCAAGATTTTTCCTTTTTTAAATTTATGGGCAAGCCTGTCTCCTCCAGGATTTACTCAATCTCACCAAGTTCAGCTTTCCTCCTCTGCAAGACTCCCCCAAAAAAGAAAAAGTTATCACATTTCATAATATTCTTTCAGGTAAGAACTCTTTGCTCTACTTCTCAAGAAAACTTCTATTAATTTCATATTCATTTTCGCTTTTCTTTACATAGATCTGCACCTACCCTTCCTAATCAACATTATCCATCACTCAACACTAATTTATAATTTTTTGAGACTGGATCAATCCTTTTACATTTCCCTTACAGTTCTTGTTCCTCGATTTAACTTTGTTTAATTAGTTTGAAATGACGAGGAGGAAGATAGCGATAAAGAAGATAGAGAACATAGCTTCCAGGCAGGTGGCTTTCTCAAAGAGAAGGAAAGGTCTCTTTAAGAAGGCTACGGAGCTCTCTACTCTCTGTGATGCTGAGATTGCTCTCTTTGTTTTCTCTGCTTCTGGCAAACTCTATGATTATGCCAGTACAAGGTGTGTGTGTTTGTTTATCTATTGTGTTTTCTCTCTGATTTCTTTAATTCATAATTTTATATCTCTTCTTCTCTTGCCGTAGGAGAAAATAAACCTGAACTTATTTGCTGATAAAAAGTTCTGATATATATAGTCGATTTTATATGTCTTTTATGTCTGTGTCTATATAGGAATTAATCATGTTGGTATTGAAAATAATGAGTAATTTCATCATATAATTGCTTGTGTTTTGCTTCTACCTTTAACTTTTTATTGTAATGTCTTGAGGTTACTGTTAAAATTATGAAGTGGATATATGTAGTTTGAACAATGAAATGTTTTAGTCTTTGAAGAGGTTATATGGAATTTGCTCAACGTTTATGTGTGAATAAGATGTACCATCAACGTTTTGGAAAAAATTTCAAATCCTATAAATCAAATAGAGGTTTGAAAATAACGAAAACAACATATATAATTATGGAGGAACATTAGATTTCATGAAGCTGCTGCTTCAGCTGTTCCATAGGCTTTTGTTAATTTCATCATATTTGCTCTCTAATCAATATCACTATACCAATTATATTATATAAAATCTATAAAAATTATATTATTTATAAGTCATGAATAAGTATTCATGTAATACAAGCAGTACTTAATGTGCTCTCTACATCTCTAGAGCGATATAAAGGTCTGCATATAACTTTTGTTAGATGGTTTTTATCTCAATATTTTTATTCTATTTTTAAAAGGTAATTTTTAATGTTGTTGGAAAATTGTATGTATCTTGTACTGTATTTCTTTCAAAATAAAAAAAAAACAAAAGAAGGTTTAAAAAAAGAGATATCAAAAGAAGGTTTAAACTGTCTAATTTTTTTTCGTGAATTAAACTGTCTAATTTAAATAGTCTAAACAAGAAGTACAAAAACGGCATAATGCATGCTTTTAGAAGTAGCGAGAATTTTTGTTGTCATGGTCAATAGAGAAGATCCAAGCTTCAACTTATAGTTCATATTTCTTGCTTTGTTTTAATAATTAAGTGGATAAAAACAGTTCAAAGAGGATTAAAAAAAGTCAGTTTTGCTTTGAAGATACTAAAAATTTTGAAAGGCTATTGACGTTTCCCTTGTTGTTTTCTTCATATGTTGATATTAATTCATGGCAATATTAAAATGTTATGATTTTGAATGCGTCTATTTTGAATTAAGATTCGACTTAGACGAATTATATTACACATTCTTATCACATATTTATTTCTAAATAAAACATCTATCTGTTTAATGGAACCATAGAAGCCATTCAGAAGAAATTCATTAGTAAATAGATATGTGACTGATTGTTTTCAAATTCACTCATTTTAAATATGACTTCCATTAAAACTTACATTTGATAAATTACCTTAATTCATTAAATGAAAAAAATTACAAAATTTAGGATAAATGATAATTTATGCCATAAAATTCGGAACCTATCCAAAATTAAGTGTTAATTGGTGAATGAGAGCATCATCTTAATCTTTTCTTATTATGTATGAATAATCTCTCTTTGTTTAGAACTTAAACAACCAACATTATTTAAAGCTTCCTCCATTACATTTCTTTACCATTTCCTGTACATTATGATAGATCGAAAGAACTTCATGCTCAAAAACCAACTTCCATAATTGTCTCTGCTTAAGATAGGAATTATTAGAGCAATAATAAAGTATTCGCTTTATTTATTTGTTTATGAAAATGATAGTTGAGTTCTGATACCACTAATATATGTTGGAGCAATGATGGACCTCTTAGTGATTAATTAACTGAAAAGGAGTGGATAAAGATTAGTGGAGATAAAAAGGAAACATTATAACAAACTTGACTCGTTTTCATAAGAAAAAGGTTCTAGCATATATCATTAAATATATATCCCAATTATCACATTCTTTTTGATAAATTTTCCATTTAATTTAGTACAATAAATTTATCAAAACATGGATTAATATGATAAAGGCCATATATGCTTGGTAAAAAAGAAATGATTTTCAAGAGAGGGAGAGGGAGAAGATCTTTGTTCAGTAGTAACCCCTCTAGTCCAAAACGTAAGAGTTAGATAGTTAATTTACATATATTAAAAACATAAGTTAAATTAGTTATTTGTAAAACAATGTATTTGATTTCCCTAAGACATGTCTTTTAATTGTTTGTATTGAAATTACAATATTAATTGAATTCCTTTAATATTTGTAATTGATAATGACAAATTAAAAAAAAATTAAATACTCTTCACCGAAAAAAAAATTAAATACACTTCATTTACAAAGTAGATTGAAGTGTTACATTTTGGATCAAAATAAACCGTTCAACTAGTTTCTACATTTAGGACCAGAAGGAGTAGCCTCTTTTGAAAAGCTCACAACCATTAAATATGAGAAGGAGATTTCCATTAAAATAGTCAAGGAAAAGCCACTTTCATTTGAGGATCACAATGTCAAGGACAGAAAATGACCATACTCTTTATAGTCTTAAGACTAGTTATCACCCTTTTTTGGCCAAAAGTTATCTGTGTTCAAATATTTTTATTCTCTCATCTGTGCCATACATGTAAGTTAGTTTCATGGATGGCTTATTTTCCTTTTCCTTAATTTCCACCTCCCATTCCCATCTTGTTTCATGAAATCTTTCCATTGCATATGACCTAAGTTTCTATTCGTGTCTTATAAAAATTAAGAAAGTACAAATTAAATACAATCCATCTTCTTGTTTGTTAAATGGACATGCCATGTTATTCAATGAATATGTTATAGATCTTACCAAGAGTGATGATAAATGCAAGTAATTTCTTCATTCAAAATATTATATATGTTAAGGTACTAGCATACATTAAAAATAAGAAAAATTAAGAAAGTACAAATTAAATACAATCCATCTTGTTGTTTGCTAAATGGACATGTCATGTTATTCAATGAATATGTTATAGATCTTACCAAGAGTGATGATAAATGCAAGTAATTTCTTCATTCAAAATATTATATATGTCAAGGTATTAGCATACATTAAAAATAAGAAAAAGAACAATATGAATTAATTTGCAATACTTTTGTGGTTTTAAGCATGAGGCAGGTAATTGAAAAGAGAAACCTGTACCCAGATGTGAACCTTGTGAACTCATACCAGCCATCTGAAGCTCTACAGGTATGATTTTCTTCATCTGCTTTTTTCATTCATCTTTCTTTTTCCCATCTCTCTGTTTGTGTGTAATCTTACAAAATATTCCCTCTGATTCAAAATATTAGGGCTAGCTAGGGGTTTGCTTTGATTTTAAATGTAAAACATCAATCCAATTTGTCTTCCAAATTCATAATTTTCCTCCAAATATTAAGGTGGGTTTTATCTTATTGATTGTATATAGTAAGGTGGTTTTTATCAAGGGGTGGTTTCAAATTAGATATTTAAGGGACACTAACAATTTGTCTAAGAAAAACTAACATTGTCTATAAATAACCATTTCAACCAATTTTTTAATCTTTCCAAATTATTTATTTAGCTTATATACTACAGACTGGTCAGAATAGTATCCACAATGGGAAGGGTGTAGGAGCTCATTACAGAAAGATTGAGATATACAATATATATATAGAATATATTACTGCTATCATTATTCAAATAATACATGATGGACTATGTAACGTAAGAGAATGCCTGGAGTATGTTAAAACTTTAGTTCTTTGAATGTGAAAATGCTTATGGTAATTGGACAGGTTGAAGGTGAATATTTAAAGCTAACCAAGGAACTAAAAGAGAAGACCCGAGAACTGAGGTATTATTATGATCATCATCATGATCGTAAAATGGTGCTAGAACTGAGAAGGGTGTGCAATGTGTTTTTTGTTGATTTAAATATGTTCCACTACATCTAACAGACAACTCAATGGAGAAGAACTACAAGGATTGTCCCTAAAACATCTAAGGAAGCTAGAAGATTTACTTAACGCAAGCTTGCATCGCATTTCAAAAGCAAAGGTTTGTCTTTCCCTTTATTCATGACACTGCTACAAAAATGATAATATTTGACTATTATTTTATCCCATAACAACTGTTATTGGTGTAACAATTTCCTTATTAAAAATTTTATTGGTGCATAAATTTTTATACACTGAAATAAAGTACCCGTACTCCATAAATTTTGTAGACACAAAGCATAGGTACTTTCATTTAGGTCATTCCTACCAAGAAAATTTAATGGGCCACTATTCCCCAATTTTTCCATTAGTCAATGAAGCATAGAAAATAGGAAATTATGGGATGCTTTTGATCCCTTATTCCAAAATGCAATTGGCTAAATCAGAATTGAATAAATTGAATGAAATCCTATGTATTCTTCTTAAAACTCATTGATAACTTGCTTGTCATTATATATGCTCCACTAACTTCACTAAGCATGGGTTAACAAGATGGGTGATATTTTGGGAAAAATCTCAGCTGCAGAAATAGACCACCTCCGGTCATTAATATAAGAGCAAGTTGATTTTTTACATTAAGAAACTAAATAAATTACTTAATTATAATGTATATTTTGAAATACTTTGCCTATACAAAAACTTGTCTAATCTCATGTCTTTTTTCCTACCTAAGGTCTTAGTGCACCTAGGCTTCTCAAGAAAGTAATTCTTGAAGCTATTGATGCAAATTCCAAAATCTTGAAATCTTTAGTTTTAGAATGTTCTTGCAATTCTTGAGAACGAGAGTTCTCTTACTTTCTTTAGGAGTTTAAAAACATAAAATATATATTTAAGGGGCTGACCTTTTTATTTTTTAGCCATATTCGGCACAACCCTTTAGCCTATTTACTCATATTGGGGCCTAATTTTTAAGCCTTGTCCCTAATTAGAAATGGTTTAAATGGGTTGGGCTCTAACAACTCTACCCATCGGAAGATCTTGATGTTGAAGAACTTGTTGATCTTGCGGCACTTCCTTCACTATGTGAGAAAAATGAGAGAGAATCTTAATTGTTAATTTTCCTTTCCTAACAAGCATGCATCTTCATTGAATGCAACATTCCTGCTAACAACTAGTATCACTTTGCCACTTGTAGGGTTTCACGGATGATAGGTTTTAGGTTGAGGACTATGTTAGAGACAACTAAAAAAAATTCTGAGCTCATCCTTCTTGCTTGTCTGAGCTCATATGGGGTTTGATTCAATGAAATGCTTGTATACTGAAACCAATAAATTCAATTCAAAATTTTCTGTTTCGACTTGACCAGGCACAATTTCAAGACAATTAGAAGGACTTTTCTAATCAGAAATGATTTCCTAATTTGCTTTTTATTGATACATCCTTTATTTAAAAAACCAAGTTTACCAATTTTAGCTAGGCAATCCAACAACCATTTTTTGTCTCAAAAGAGTCTCAAACGATTATTGGCATTCAAATGCCCATGTTGTGAAGGACATAATTTAGCCTCACCGTTCCAAGTAAAAACTAAATTAAAGCACTTTTCATTCCATTGGAAACGTGCATGTTATTTGGTATCATATGGACAATTGCTGTGGTATTATTGGATTCTTTTAATCATGAATAGTGCCTAAATTATCATCGAACACAACTAAGATTCCCTTGTTATGAGTTAAACTAGGGACTAGTTGCCCATCATATACGACCTCTGGTTTCAAACATAAGATCTAGTTTGTAGTATATTTTCCACTACAAATTAGATATGAAGTACTAGTTTAACATCTCCTTACAATTTGTTCCCTTCAAACATACAATTGCTTGCCATCTACAAGCCAAACTTGGACTTTTTTTTGCGTGTTTTTCTTCATCAAGATCACTATACAAAGACCTTGAACTATACATGTGAATTGAGCTCCGCTATCAATATCAGTAATAAGCTAAATAGTATTTGAAGCATGTGAAAGAGAGGAATGAGCAAAAAGCAACTTAATTTTTCCTCTTCTACTTTTTCTAAGTAATGGACAACCTTTTAGCTCATCTTTTTGCTTACTCTAGCATTCAACTTCTTTTTTATCATATTTCCTGCAATATTGGTGTTGAATTGTAGCCTTGAATAGTGGGTTTTCAACCTTCCTAATACTTAAGGAACTCAAATCAAGGTTTTCTGATGATTATCAACACTGCATAGTTCACAGCTCACTTCCAGCCATAGAGGATTTCCCAAGCTTACCCTCAACTCATTATGTGTTCACAAGCTAAACACAAACTTCTCTCTTTGCTTGCCCTCACCTCATAACGTAGCAACAACACTTAGTGAGTTTCAGTTAACTTGAGTGTGTTGTTGATGAACCTTCAAGATTTTAAAAGCATGTAGCATTTGCAAACTTAATTAGTTCTCAGTCTTCATTATATTACGATTATTAGTTCAGTTCTTTTGCGATATTCCTCCTTAAATGATTAGCATGCTTTTCAAGAATGTTGTAATAGCCGTTAGTAGAATTGTCCATCGAGATTTTCCTCTAGTTCTCTTATCACGATGTATGATTTTCTCTCATCAAGATTGTTTAACCTTTGGTATCATCAAGATCAAACACTGGAACATTTAGGGCAACATGTAATGTTATACTGTTTTCCATCTTTAATATAAGAACCAGTTGACTTTTTTTTTTGAAGAAATTAAAAAAAGTTAAATATATTACTGTAAACTATTTATATTTACTATTTTTCTCTAAACTAATTTGTTTGACTTATAAAATGATATATAGATTTCTTAATCTTCCCCAAAGAAGTCTAATGTCTTTTATATTAGGGATTAGATGTAGCATCAATGAGAATTGATTGATAATAAATTGTTATGATATGCCTCTAATTTCTATCTGATCTTTGATTCCATGGCATGGGTAATACGTTCGTAATATTTAGAACAGACAGAAATTAATTCCATGTCTTACTTTCAGGTTAAAGTATTTGAGCAGGAGATCATAATTCTAAACGAAAAGGTAAGCGTTTTGTTTATTTATCAAAAGCTTCCTATGCATTCAGTCTTTTCCTCTCTGTTATAATGAGAAACTATCAATCATGTTTAGAGTCTTATTATTAAGAAATTTCGATTTTCCATATGTTTAGTTAACTTATAAGATATTTAGATATGAGGACCAAAATTTGAAAATATATGTATTGTATATATGTCATAGATAAACATCAATAGGCGTTGATTCTAGTGGATGATATCTTCAGTTTGAGTTTGGGTGAATGTAGATAAAAACTTTTGGTAAGTGGGAGGCTATCTCCATGCTCCACAATACTTGAATTTGACTCAGTTAAATAATAATGTAAAAAAAGTTTCCTAAATTAAAGAGAAGAACACTTACCTTTTCTCATAACTCATTATGGTGCTAAAGAGTAAAAATAAAGAATTTAATGAGAGGAAAGGGCACTTACGGTAAATTAGAAATTGAGGGAAAGAATATGCATTTGCAAAATGGATTTCACATCTTTTATCAAGAACTTGAAAAATTAGGGGAAAAGTTTAAATTGAAAGAAAATTCCTTCTAACACCATATGATTCCTAATGCTAAATTGAACTTTATACTGATGTGCTTTAAAGGTCTTGTGTATGAATATTACATATTTCATGTTGGACAATGCTTATTATATGGGAATTTTAGGAATTGTTTTGCCCCTGAACGACGAAGTTGCAATATGTTGTGAGTCTTCATTCATGCATTTCTCTTATTTGCTTTAATAATGTGTTTAATTTTGATGCCAATATATAGGAAGACGAACTCATGGAGGAAAACCGGAGGCTAAAGAAGGTTGCCAGAATATTTTATTGTCATTAATTCTCGTGTCAATTAATTTCTTATTAACGTGTCTTTATAGCGATAATATTTCATTTTCCATGCTTTTAAACTTAATAATGGAAATCTAGGAAATCAAATACATGGAAGAAAACCAGGGATTATCAGATCAGGTAACAGGTTCCAAATTCTTTTGTTTTCCATTTTTGTCCGTGCTGATCATCATTATCATCGTCATTGTCTGGGAGTTGTATCAAACTTGGAAATGAAATTTTGTGTTGACAGGCCCAACCATTGGACACGTCTCTGACAATGAGGTAAATTGCTATAAACTCCACTGAGAGAGCTGTGTTTATCTGCTCACCTTTTTTGTTCAATATGGATACCTAATTTACAGATATTAAAAAATTAGTTATACATATAAAAAATTTAGCTAAGTTAGCTATATATAAAAATTGTGTGTTGGTTTTTCTTAGAGTATGTCAAATGATTAGTTGCATTGATAACCACCTCATTAATGAAAATTCCATTTGCATGTGCAAATTGATAGTAATATTTTGTGAAATATGTATAAATATATAAGATGTCAATTCGTTTTCATCTATCCAAGTACTTTTCAAAACAAATAATTCCATGTGCTATCTTAGAAAAACTAACATTTTTTAACAAGTAATATAACTTAAAAAAGATTTCTTAATATTTATAAATTATTTATTTAACTCTTGTAACTTGGATCAAAAGCATTTTTATTAGATTTTGCGTTAACTGTATTTACAACCTGTTAATAGGGCAATTTCCTATACTTGTGCGTGTGAGTGAGTGCAATTCCTAAGCTTTGTTTTTTAACGGTAAGCTGTTATGACTTAGATGAATGATTTGCATTGCATATGGGTGAGTTTAATTAATAATCTAAAAACTCTAAGCAATTAAGGTTATCAATTTTCATTAAGGCTATTTTATTTATTGAATCGCAGGTTGCTCTTTCCCTGAATGAATTTAAAGCTTCTGAAGATATTATTAGCACAGTGCTATGTTTTTTTAGTTTTTTTAAATTATGACCCTGAAAAAGAACAGTGCTAGATTAATTATGAATAATCTTTGAACAATAATTTATGTGTAGCCATGTGTCATTGTTGTTTAAACCTACATATTTCTGGTCTGCAACTTTTGCTGAACTACACTGTTTTTGTATTATTCATTAATAATTATAAAATAAAAATAATAGGGATCCATCCGCCCAAATTTTCATTATTGTCCTGTTTGGAAAACCGTTGGGAGAGTACATTGTTTAGATAAATGTTGTATTCAGAGTGTATTTATTCTGTCAAAAATGATTTTTTTTTACTTAGAATCTATTTTAAAAGAATGAACTACCGAATTTTAAAATTTGTAAGGTAACAGTCTTTTGGATCCAAAATGTAAAAAATCGTTGCCAATTTTACCCACATTATTTCCGGTGTAATTTTACTATTCTGACAATAACAGGCAATTGTTCAATTCCATGAAAAACACACAAATATGTGTATGTGTGACTAGCAATTATTTTCACGTACGCAATAGTCGCCAATGAAGGTCCTTTTTTCCATTCTAAAGAATATCAAGAAAGTGTTATGATATTATTCTATGTACAATGCACAAGATGTCACGTTTAATTTTAATAATATACAACTTTTGAACAACATATGAATTATTAGTTATTTATTAGAAAAAGAATTATCAGTTATGAATATACATTAGTTTTAATATATAATATCTTTATATGTTATAATTATTATAAAAACTCACCATAACGAGTTTTTTGGTATTAGTGTTGTAAATTAATTTTAAAACGTGATTTACGGTTTACAAAATAAATATGTGAGATGAGTTTTACCTCGGCTTACATGAATATGATTAGCCAACGTTTGTACAAACATACACAATAACATTATTCCTACTCCCAGCTATATTTTTTATTTTTTCCCCTATTTAGTGTAATTTCTCTTTTACCTTAACACCTCATCCAAAAAGTTTTTGAGTAAATACTAGATAGATAGATAGATATATCTCATATAGGCTTCTTCATCTATTGTCATTTCTTGCCCAAGATGTGATAGTTGATCAAGATTAACATAATTAACCTCATTTTGGTGTGAGTACTTGACTAAGTAATCCGCCCAAAAGATATTTTCCCTATGGAGTGGGCATTAAGCACCTTACAATCTCTATTGACTAAAGCCCTAACATGGTCAATAATATTTTGAAACAGGTGGTTATTCCAATAATCCCTAGTGATAAAGTCTATTATAGCCTTTAACTAATTAGATACAATCATAACTATCCTAAAACCTTTGTTCCAACACAGATTTAGCCCATCAATGGTGCCAAGGATCTCAGCTATTGTCGGCGGTACTGTTGTGAGATTGCATTGATAGCCACAAATCCATATTCGAAAAATTTTTAAATTAGGGTTTCACTCAATACTAAAGTACTACTCATTTAAAACATTAAGAGCTCGTTTGGCATCACGTTACAAAATCTAGGTTTTGTTAAGTACTCATATTTTTTTAGAAAAACTATTTTAAAGATAAAACATCGGTTTGAAACATAGATTTTTAAAAAATTATTTTTTTGTCAAATCACACTCTCTCTTCTAATAAATTTTCTCTCTCCTCATTTTTTATTTCTTTTTCCTTTTTCCTACTTATTTTTTTGCTTCGGATTCTATAAAAATTATTCTTGCCATAACTTACTAAACACAATAACCTTTTTAAAATCTAGGTTTTACCTCGAAATCCGTAAAAGTTATTCTTCCAGAATCTATTCTCCAAAATCTAGGTTTTGCCTCAAATTCCGTAAAAGATATTCTCCACCGGAATTCCAAACAAACTCTAATGTATACCATCTATGATAAACATAAAACTACTAAAATAAGATTTAGTAAAGGGCCGGGGGGTTAAAATAATAATAAATTTTTTTGACATAATTCTTTTTAATATATACTATTTTTGAATATTTTTGAAAAATATATCTTTTAAGAATGGAAGGAATTTCTGGTAGTTAACAATTAACTACGAATATTTTTTGTCCAATTAACTATAGATGTGATAAAGAAAAGAGATAAAAAAACGAGGTTACAAGGCTAATCTGAAGGACATTTCTTCACCTCATAATTCAATTAAGTTACAAAGTTCATCAATTATAGTGTCTAAAAGGAAGATAAATAGATATTCATCATGCATGATTATAATATATCAAAATGGTTCAATTTTATTCAGATCTATTTGAGTTGAAAATTATGCAGAACCACAAATGCTCATTGTTGCATTTAATATTGGGACATTCTTTTAAACATTCCATTTGATTATGCAAATTTCAAAAGCTACAATCAATAATGAATATCATATATTTCTATTTAATTATTGAATAATGATAACAAAATGTTAGATCAAAACTTTTTGTATTAGCCGACTGGAACTGTTGGTTGGATTTTGCGATTTTACAAAAGTGGTAAATTGCTCGGACATCTGATCTGGTGGCCTACCAGACTACCAGTGGTGGAGGTTGGAGTTCTATAGGCAGTTTGGTAGAGGTGTTTCCGGTGAATATGACTTATCCTTTCTAGTTTAAAATTAAAGGGTACAATTGTAAAAGTAAGCATCAACATTTTGAAGTCTCTATTTATTATGAGTAGAAATAAGAGATTTTCATTATTGGTCGTATCATTTTAGAATTTACAAATTCAAATGGTATTTTTAAGGTACCTTCCCATTAATATTTTAATGTCATTTTGTTTTTAATACAATATAAAATGAAATTATTCAGATATTTGTTTGGTTTGATGGCCATTTAGGACGTAAAGCTGCAAATAATTTTACTCAAAATAAAAATAAGAATAAAAGGGTTAAGTTAAGGAAAGACTGTGGAATCAAGGTTTTGCCTCGTTCATGCCCACTTCAGCTTTTCTTCTTTCCAAAAACTCCCCTCAACGCTTATTCTCTTTCTTTCCTTTTTCTTCATCTTTTTACGTTCAGTGATCATTTGTCAGATTCTTGCTCCTTCTTCTCACAAACCCTATCTTTCTCTATCGCCATCTTTCATATTTGTTCATGGCTCAGTACTATTCCAATCCATCGCAGATAATGTAGAAAGCATTTTGCCTGTTGATTTCACTAATTCTATTATAGTTTAGATTTAATTACTTGTAATAAAGAAGAAGGGATTAAAATGACGAGGAGGAAGATGGCGATAAAGAAGATAGAGAACGTAGCAGCGAGGCAAGTGGCTTTCTCAAAGAGAAGGAAGGGTCTCTTCAAGAAGGCTATAGAACTCTCTACTCTCTGTGATGCTGAGATTGCTCTCTTCGTTTTCTCTGCTTCTGGCAAACTCTTTGATTATGCTAGTACAAGGTATCTGAAACTCTCTCTCTAATTTATATTTTCTATTAGTAGAAATATGAGTTGGATAGCCTATTCCTTAGTGCGTGTCATTGATGCTCTCTTCTAAATTTGTGTATAATCTTCTTCAGTTTTGAGAGAGTGAGATTTCACATAATGGGATGGATCTAAAATGCACAATAATTTAACCTAGAACCTATATTATCAGTATAACAAGTTAGACCCATCTTCATTTGCGTAATGTTTTGAAGTGTCAGCATTTATGTAATCTGGTCTGTTTGGTTACAATTTAATTAATTACCATGTATTTAACAACAATACTGAACAGTAAACCTAACACTAACGGAAATCATCAATCGTTATCAAGTTGTATTTTATGAGTTGCATTAACAATTTTTCATAACGGTGGTTGGGTGTAATAGGAGGTATTGAATTCCTCACAACATGAGGTATTAGATTTTTAACCCTTACTATGAAAGGCGCTCATATTTAGTGTTCATAATGCTTAAGGAGGATTGTGTCTAATAGGAGGATTGTGCCTATACTAGAAAAAACTCTTTCTGAATCCTGTGACTTGGTGAATATGCCAACGGTTTGATTTAAAGTGTATTATATGCACATGGAAGATTAGCTAGCTATAGGCTTTGGTATATTCATAAATCAATAAGAAAACGTTTGACTAATTAATTATTTAAGTTTAATTTGTGTTTTTCAACACTCTTCCTTCCATTATTTGATTAAAAATATCTGCCGTATGATATTGAGTGTCTGCATATACAAACTTTAGCTTCACTTCTTCGTTTGCAATGGGCTCACTTCTCACTTTCTACGTGTCCTTTCTCCTTCTGTGTCTGTTCTAATATTCTATGATAGAATTTCAGTTAGTCTCTTTTAAACTTTGCTCATTATCTTTGAGAAATCATTTATCCTTTGCCAGTTTCTCCTCTTCCTCTGTGAGTTCCTTTCCTCCTCTTTGCACATTTTCTAATTTCTTATTGATTTCGAGCGTCTTCCAAGTCATTTTTCGCGTGCTTGGTACTAATTAGCAGAACATAACCTGGCTTTTACTTCCAACATGTTCTCTAAGTTCGACATTCTTGAGTATCACTTTCAATTAACATTCACAATATGTTCTTCATCCTCCATTACGTTCTTCAACTTTTGGTTATTGCAACAACTTCATAGGTTTATCCTTCTCAACCTCTTGTGATGCTTTTACCTTCCTTTCTCTTTCATGCCTGACTCTTCATTCGCAAGTGACACTCTGAAAACTCAACTGATTCTCTAAATCCGAACATATCAACAAGCAAATTAAATGGCCATTCCTTTTCTCTCTAGTGCGGAAGGATGAAGAATAAGGGCTTTTATGTGGAAGGTTAAAGAAGAAAGGATGAAACAATGATGGATCTCTTAATATTTAAAAAGAGTGGAGAAAGACATAATAGAGGAAGGAAGCGTTCTATTAAATTTACTCTTTGTAGCTTGATGCAACATTGGAGATCCAAGTTCAATTCAAAGAACTCAACAAAAGTTACTAACTCATTGTTCAAATATTATATATCTTCCAATCATCCCATTCTTTCAATTGATACATTTTGCCTAAGGCCTCACCACATGTTCAAGTTTGTTAAACACTGATCATAACCATTGAGAGAGGGAGGGAGGAAGCACCAAAACTGAGCTTCTAATTTAGTGTTTCTTTTTTATGTTTTTGTTATTTTATTACATCTTAAGAGGTTTGACCCATAATTGCTATACATATAGCCCATCTTGCGTTTTCCACTTGAAGCTAACTCCATGACTCAGGGAGCATCTTGAAAATGGGGAAGAAAACAGCTCAGCCTAGCAGCAACAACGGAATGTATATAATTGTTTCAACAACCACATCCTAAGCCAGAGCCTTAAGATCGTGAATCTGAGTCTTTTCACTTATATACCTTTTCTTTAAGTCAACTCAAGTCTGAGTTTACGTAGACCACACAAGTATACTCCCATTGTTTGCCCATTGTTTTTACTAAGTATAAGTATCCTGTTGGAGGCAATTAAATCCAAAACACATGTAGGTACTAAATATGGGTACCTTATCCATCTAAAATTTGAATCTTGGTTTAACGCGTTGTGAGGGAATGATCTCTTTCGTTAGACCCAACCCCTGTTGATTGCCCATATTTTGAAGACTACAGCTTAACGTGAATAGTGCATGGACCAATATGCACTGCCAAGCCCATAATTTTTAATCTAGGCTTTCACCGTTTTCACACAATCAGTTTATGTTGTAACTAATATTGTTACCACCTGTTGGGCCTTGGGAATATCCTAGAAAGGGGGAAGATACCAGGTGGGCACAGCAACAATAAGTGGATTCATCTAAATGGGTTTACCCAAAACTTTAAATTAAATGTGGGAGTTTGTATAGGTCCTATACATATATACGCCACATGGTTCTTCGTGCATAAAAGATGTATAACTAATTTGGGTAGATTAAATAAATTAGTTAAGTTAGTTATTTGTAATAAATATAATTTGACTTTGATATAATGCTCTCTTTTAGTCATCTCGAGTTGCAGGTATACTGTTCTTCTCTGAAACTGAGTGCAAGGGTCCAAGAAACTGGGATCAGATAAGAGTGCCAGGACTCCGCCCTTCAATGTCTGCGAGTGATTTTATGAGGCACGTTGAATATTGTCTTTCAGAACAAATGAAGTCTGGGAATCCACCTTCTGGTGGAGCAGAGATACGGGAGATGCTGGAAGACATTTCATAGTACCTACTCAGTGACAATCAGGTTGCAGCAACGTCTGATGAACAATTACTCATGTCTAGGGTCAATTCTCACTGTTGTCTTCTGCAGGATCCTGCAGCTGTCCAGAATTTGCATAATATGGAGGGATGTTCTGCTATAGAACCCGATGAAAATCCTAGTCAGAATCATAATCTTGAATTGGTGCAAGACAAAAAAAAAAAGAACTGATGCCGAGGTTGCTGAAGAGGACCCAAAGGATGTTTCTGGGGGCAAGCAAGTTTCAGGTATGTCCAGGAAAAACTCGTTTGCGGATTTGCTTCTCCATCTCCCTCGAATAGCATCTCTTCCGAAGTTCTTGTTTAATATATCTGAAGACGATAGTGATTGCAGTCAAGCCAGATAAGTTTGTCCAGTTTGACATCTCGTAAAAGGGAAAATATGACGTGCTAGTTTAACGTTTCTCTGGTAAATTGGATTCATTGATGGTTTATTTTCCTTTTTCCTTAATTTCCACCTCCCATTCCCATCTTGTTTCATTAAATCTTTCCATTGTATATGACCTAAATTTCTACCCGTGTCTTTATAAAATTTAAGAAAGTACAAATTAAAAATATCCATCTTGTTGTTTCCTAAATTGACCTGTCTTGTTATTCAATGAATATGTTATAGATCTTAACTAGAGTGATGATAAATGCAAATTGTTTCTCCATTCAAAATATATTATTATATATGTTATGGTACTAGCATACATTAACAATAAGAAAAAGAACAATATGAATTAATTTGCAATACTTTTGTTGTTTTAAGCATGAGGCAGGTAA
The DNA here is from genome assembly GCA_025593235.1 of Vachellia pachyceras. Classification (NCBI taxonomy): domain Eukaryota; kingdom Viridiplantae; phylum Streptophyta; class Magnoliopsida; order Fabales; family Fabaceae; genus Vachellia; species Vachellia pachyceras. Next base: position 17,856 of record JANTPZ010127942.1, read on the forward strand.
TTGAAAAGAGAAACTTAGACTCAGATGTGAGCCTTGTGAAGTACAGGTATAATTTCATCTACTGCTGTTTTCATTCATCTTTCTTTTCCCCATCTCTCTTATGTGTAATGTTACAAAATATTCCCAATTAAAAATATTAAGGCTAGTTAGGAGTTTATTTTGGTTTTAAATGTAATGCATCGATCCACTTTATCTTCCAAATTTATAATTTTCCTCCAAATTATCTGTTTGGACATATATATTAAGGTGGTTTCTATCAAAAGGTGGTTTTAATGCAAATGATGAAAGATGGTGTCTAAGGGAAACTAACAATTTGTCTAACAGGGTGTGTCTAAGAAAAACTAACATTATCTATCAATAACTATTTTAACTAATTTTTAATCTTTGCAAATTAGTTATTTAGTTTCTATACTAGGACCGGGGAGAAAAGTAATATTAAGCCCCATTTGTATCCACAGTGAGAAGGGTGTAGGAGCTCAATGCACAAAGATTGAGATATACAATATATATAATATTATATTACTGCTATCATTTGAATATGATAGACTAAAAGAAAATGCCTGGAGTATATTAAAACTAATTCTTGAATGTGAAAATGCTTATGGTAATCGGACAGGTTGAAGGTGAGTATTTTAAGCTAACCAAGGAACTAAAAGAGAAGACTCGAGAACTGAGGTATCATCATGATCATCATCATCAAATGGTGCTAGAACTGAGAAGGGTGTGCAATGTGTTTTTTGTTTATTCAAATATGTTGCACTACATCTAACAGACAACTCAATGGAGAAGAACTACAATGATTGTCCCTAAAAGATCTACGGAAGCTAGAAGATTTACTTAACGCAAGCTTGCATCTCATTTCAGAAGCAAAGGTTTGGCTTTCCCTTTATTCATGACACCACTACAAAAATGATAGCATTTGACGATTATTTTATTCCATAATAACCGTGATTTACAGTGGTACTTTATTGTTGTTATTCAAGCGTCAAATAACAAGGGCTTATTTGATAATTATTTGAAATAATCATCAAATATGTAGGGGGTTTATTTGACGGTTATTTGTCTATTTAGCTAATTCATATTGAATTGTTTTCCTTTTATAATGCAAAAAAAAAAACCAAATTATATTTCAATTATTCAAAGCAAAAGTGGGGAAAATTTCCTTATTAAAAATTTTATTGGTGTGTAAATTTTTATATACTGAAAGTACCTGTACTCCACAAATTTTGTAGACACAAATACTTTGATTTAGGTCATTCCCACCAAGAAAATTTTAATGGGCCACTATTCCCTATTTTTCCCATTAGTCAATGAAGCATAGAAAATAGGAAATTATGGGATGCATTTGATCCCTTATTCCAAAATGCAATTAGCTAAATCACAATTGAATGAAATCCTATGTATTCTTCTTAAAACTCAATGATAACTTGCTTGTCACTGTATATGCTCCACTAACTTCACCAAGCATGGGTTAACTGGGTTAACAAGATGGGTGATATTTTTGAAAAAATCTGTAGCAAAAATATAGTACATTCGATCCTTAAAATAAGAGTCTGTTGACTTTTTTTATGAACATTTAAAAAACTAAATAAATTACTTAATTATAACGTAGATTATGAAATATTTATGTAAATTATTAGACTATATATTAGTTCATAAGCAAGGTAAATTAGTTTGGTGAAAAATGATGAATATATCATTTAATTACCTTCCTTAATCTCCTCAAAATAGTCAACTAGCTCTTATATTAAAGAGAAGAGGTAGTACAATTTTCTATCCCTCAAGTTTACCATCACTTTGGTTTTAGCTCCTCAAGGAGGAAAAATAGTCCATGTTTTAATTTAATTATAGGGACCAATGTTTGAAACATGCATGATGAAACCAGAGGGATCAAAATTAAAATGAAGGTAACCTTGAGAGACCGAAAATTGTCTTAGTGCTACAATCATATCGATAATCTTTGCCTATACGAAAACTTGTCTATTCTCTTGCTTTTTTCCTACCTGAGATCTTAGTGCACCTAGGCTTCTCAAGAGTCTTGAAGTTATTGATGCGAATTCCAAAATCTTAAAATCTTTAGTTTTAGAATGTTCTTGCAGTTCTTGAGAATGAGAGTTCTCTTACTTTCTTTAGGAGTTAAAAGACATAAAATATATATTTAAGAGGCTGGCCTTTTTATTTTTCAGCCCTATTAGGCCCTACTTTTAGCCTATTTACTCATATTGGGGCCTATTTTTTAAGCCTTGTCCCTAATTAGAAATGGGTTAAATGGGTTGGGCTCTTACAACTCAACCCATTGGAAGATCTCGATGTTGAAGAACTTGTTGATCTTGCGGCATTTCCTTCACTATGTGAGAAAAATGAGAAAGAATCTGGATTTGCCAATGATGGTAGTGTTACCTGTCTATTATTGTCAAAGCCTTAATTGTTAATTTTCCTTTACCAACAAGCATGCATCTTCATTGAATGCAACATTCCTGCTAACCACTAGTATCACTTTGCCACTTGTAGGGTTACACAGATGATAGGCTTTAGGTTGAGGACTTTTGCCAATTAAAAATGTACCCCCCCCAAAAAATTTTTCATCAATTAATGAATGAAAACTAACAAAAACATATGCTAGAGACAACTAAAAAAATTTCTGAGCTCATGCTTCTTGCTTGTCAGAGCTCACAAGGGGTTTGATTCATGAAATGTTCTGATAAAAAAAGTCACCTCCTCTATTAGTCTAGAGTGCTTGTATACTTAAACCAATAAATCCAATTCAAAATTTTCTGTTTCGACTTGACCAGGCACAATTTCAAGACAATTAGGACTTTTCTAATCAGAAATGATTTCCTAATTTGCTTTTTATAGATACATCCTTTATTAAAAAAAACCAAGTTTACCAATTTTAGCTAGGCAATCCAACAACCATTTTTTGACTTAAAAGAGTCTTGGCATTCAAATATCCATGTTGTGAACGACATAATTTAGCCTCACCGTTCCAAGTAAAAACTAAATTAAAGCACTTTTCTTTCCATTGGAAACATGCATGTTATTTGGTATCATATGGACAATTGCTATGGTATTATTGGATTCATTTAATTATGAATAGAGCATGAATTATCATCGAACACAACCAAGATTCCCTGAGAATCAAATGTCCAGCACTCAACATGTTATGAGTTAAACTAGGGACTAGTTGCCCATCATATATTATACCACCTTTGGTTTCAAATATAAGATCTCGTTTGTAGTATATTTTCCACTACAAATTAGATATGAAGTACTAGTTTAACATCTTACAATCGGTTCCCTTCAAACATACAATTGTTTGCCATCTCCAAGCCAAACTTGGACTTTTTTGCGTGTTTTTCTTCATCAAGATCACTATACAAAGACCTTGAACTATACATGTGAATTGAGCTCCACTATCAATATCTGTAATAAGCTAAATACTATTTGAAGCATGTGAAAGAGAGGAATGAGCAAAAAACAACTTAATTTTCCTCTTCTACTTTTTCTAAGTAATGGACAACCTTTTAGCCCATCTTTTTGCGTACTCTAGCATTCAACCTTTTTATCATATTTCCTGCAATATTGGTGTTGAATTGTAGCCTTGAATAGTGGGTTTTCAACCATCCTAATACTTAAGGAACTCAAATCAAGGTTTTCTGATGATTATCAACAATGCTTAGTTCACAGCTCACTTCCAGCCATAGAGGATTTCCCAAGCTTACCCTCAACTCATTATGTGTTCACAAGCTCACCTCAAACTGCTCTCTTTGCTTGCCCTCACCTCATAACGTAGCAACAACGCTTAGTGAGTTTCAGTTAACTTCAGTGTGTTGTTGATGAACCTTCAAGATTTTAGAAGCATGTAGCATTTGCAAACTTGATTAGTTCTTAGTCTTCATTATATTACGATTATTAGTTCAGTTCTTTTGCGATATTCCTCCTTAAATGATTAGCATGCTTTTCAAGAATGTTATAATAGCTGTTAGTAGAGTGGTCCATCAAGATTTTCCTCTAGTTCTCTTATCACGATGTATGATTTTCTCTCATCAAGATTGTTTAGCCTTTGGTATCATCAAGATCAAACATTGGAACATTTAGGGCAACATGTAATGTTATACTGTTTCCAGTCTTTAATATAAGAACATGACTTTTTTTTGATGAAATTAAAAAAGTTAAATATATTACTGTAAACCATTTATATTTACCATTTCTCTAAACTAATTTGTTTGACTTATAAACTAATATATAGATTTCTTAATCTTCCCAAAAGAAGTCAATTATCTTTTATATTAAGGATTAGATGTAGTATAAATTAGAATTGATTGATAATAAATAGGTATGATATGCCTCTAATTTATATCTGATCTTTGATTCCATGGCATGGGTAATAAGTTTGTAATATTTAGGACAGACAAAAATTAATTCCATGTCTTACTTTCAGGTTAAAGTATTTGAGCAGGAGATCATAATTCTAAACGAAAAGGTATGCGTTTTGTTTATTTATCAAAAGCTTCCTATGCATTCAGTCTTTTCCTCTTTGTTATAATGAGAAACTATCAATCATGTTTAGGGTCATATTATTAAGAAATTTCGATTTTCCATGTGTTTAGCTAACTTATAAGATATTTAGATATGAGGACCAAAATTTGAAAATATATGTATTGTATATATGTCTTAGATAAACTTTAATAGGCGTTGATTCTAGTGGATGATATCTTCAGTTTGAGTTTAGTTGAATGTAGATAAAACTTTTGGTAAGTGGGAGGGGCTATCTCCATGCTCTATAAAACTCAAATTTTACTCAGTTAAATAATCGTGTAAAAAAAGTTTCCGAAATAAAAGAGAAGAACAATTACCTTTACTTATAAGTCATTATGGTGCTAAAAGAGTAAAAAATAAAGAATTTAATGAGAGGAAAGGGCACTTACAGTAAATTAGAAATCGAGGGAAAGAATATGCATTTGCAAAATGGGTTTCACATCCTTTATCTAAGTACTTGAAAAATTAGGATGAATAAACATCAGGGAAAAATTTAAATTGAAACAAAATTTCTTCTAACACCAAATCATTCCTAATGCTAAATTGAACTTTATACTTGAAATAATCATATTTTATCTAGTGAATTTATATCATTTTTAGGGGATTTAGTGCTATTATCGGGCTTTTATTGAGTTGAATTGCAATACCGATGTGCTTTAAAGGTCTTATGTGTGAATATTACACATTTAATGTTGGACAATGCTTATTATCTGGGAATTTTAGGAATTGTTTTGCCCCTTCAATGGAACGACGAAGTTGCAGTATGTTGTGAGTCTTCATTCATGCATTTCTGTTATCTGCTTTAATAATGTGTTTAATTTTGATGTCAATATACAGGAAGACGAACTCATGGAGGAAAACCGGAGGCTAAAGAAGGTTGCCAGAATATTTTATTATTAATTCTTGTGTCAATTAATTTCTTATTCGTGTGTCTTTATAATGATAATATTTCATTTTCCATGCTTTTAAACTCACTAATGGAAATCTAGGAAATCAAATACATGGAAGAAAACTAGGGATTATCAGATTAGGTAACAGGTTCCAGATTCTTTTGTTTTTCGTTTTTGTCAGTGCTGATCATCATTATCATCATCATTGTCTGGGAATTGTATCAAACTGGGAAATGAAATTATGTGTTGACACTTGACAGGCCCAACGGCTTGAGGATGAACAAGACCAACCATTGGACACGTCTCTCACAATGAGGTAAATTGCTATAAACTCCACTGAGAGTGCTGTGTTTTATCAGCTCACCATCTTTTTGTTCAAAATCCATAAGTAATTTACAGATATTAAAAAATTAGTTAAGTAAGCTATATATAAAAATTGTGTGCTGGCTTTTCTTAGAGTATGCCAAATGATTATTTGCATTGAAAACCTCATTAATGAAAATTCTATTTGCATGTGCAATTAATAGGAATATTTTGTCATATATATACACATTATAAGATGTCAATCCGTTTTTTCATCTATACATGTAGTTTTGAATGCAAATAATTAAATGTGCTATCTTATTAAAACTAACTTTTTTTACAAGTAATATAACTTAAACCAAATTTCTTAATATTTATAAATATTTATTTAACTCCTATAATTAGGATCAAAAGCATTATTATTAGATTTTGCACTACCTGTATTTACAACCTGTTAATAGCGCAATTTTTTATAATTGTGTGTGTGTGTGTGTCAGTGATAGGACAATTCCTAAGCTTTGTTTTTGAACGGTAAGCTGTTATGACTTAGATGAATGATTTGCATTGCATATGGGTGAGTTTAATTAATAATAAAAAAACTCTAAACAATTAAGGTTTTCAATTTTCATTAAGGCTATTTTATTTATTGAATCGCAGGTTACTCTTTCCCTGAATGAATTTAAAGCTTCTGAAGAAATTATTGGCACAGTGCTATATTTTTTTTAGTTTTTTTAAATTATGCCCTGAAAAAGAACAGTGCTAGAATAATTATGAATAATCTTTGTCCAATAATTTATGTGTATATCCGTGTGTAGTTGTTGTCTAGAACTAGATATTCCTGGTCTGCAACCAGCCGTGTCCTTTTTTCCATTCTAAAGAATATCAAGAATAATGTTATGACCTTATCCTATGTATAATGCACAAGACGGTACGTGTAATTTTCATAATATACAACTTTTTTAACACCATATGGATTATCAATTACTTATTAGAAAAAGAATTATCAGTTGTAAATATATATTAGTTTTAATATATAATATCTTCATATATTATAATTATTATAAGTAACATGAATACAATATATATTATAAAATGTTTAGAATTGGTTTTATATATAATAGAAGAGATGCATGGGATTATTTGATAGAGCTAGACTTCTAAAAATGGAACTTGTCCTTTGAAAGTGGGTCAATTTGTTATAAGCAGTACAAAATAAGGTTCAAATTGATATAAAACTCATAATTGGAAAATTAATTTTCATCGCAAGTAAATTAGTGAAATGACGAACAGAGAAGAGATCAATCCTATTTTTGTTAACAAGCACTATGGAAAAGGCAACACTAGGCATTGATAGTAATAAAAATATGGTTATTTATTTTTTAATAGTATTTAGTGCTAACAAAGGACTATATTTGGGTCTAGATTTTTTGAAATCATATATAATTTTTTTATAGTTTTAAAAATATTTATCGACATAGTTATTATTTGGAAGAGTGTAGGTATATAGTCCTCGTTGTTGACATTAATTAAGTGGGTTTAGTAGTCAGCTCTCGTACATGTAGCCTTACTGCTTCCTAGTTCTTAGTAACCATATAACGTTGCTCTTGCTAGAGTACTATTTTTTCATATTTTTTTCCATACAACCCTATTTAATGTAATTTCTCATTTACTTTAAAACATCATCCGAAATTTTAGTCAAACATCATGCATCCGAAATTTTATGACTAAATAATGGATAGATAGATAGATAGATATCATTTAGACTACTTCATCAATTGTCATATCCTGTCCAAGAGATGGGGGTTCATCAATAATAACATAATTAACCTGATTTGGGTGTGAGGATTCGACCAAGCAATCAGTTCAAAAGATATTTTCCCCGTGGGGTGGATATTAAGCACCCTCCAATTTCTATACCAAAGCCTTATTATAGTCAATAATATCTTGGAATGGGTGGTTACTCCCATAACTCCTAGCATTAAAGGCTATAGCCTTTAAATAATAAGATATGATCATAACTATCCTAAAACCTTTCCTCCAATACAAATTTAGCCCATAAATGGTGTTAAGGATCTCAGCTATTGCTGGTGGTAGTGTTGTGAGGTTGCATTGATAGCCTTGTATCCATATTAAAAAAAATTAGGGTTTCACTTTCTACTAAAGTAGAGTTAGTTTAAAACATTAAATTTAATTGTTTAAAAATGAAATGTATACCATCTATAATAAACATAATACTATAATACTGCTAAAATAAGATTATGTAAAGGGCGGGGTAAATTAATAATAAATTTTCTGTTGACATAAAATTTGTTTAACAGATACTATTTCTGAATTTTTTGGAAAATATTTCTAACTATTTTTAATAGATCAGACTAAGTATATATTTTTAGAATGGAAGAAATTTCTAGAAGTTAGCAATTTACTATGAATATTTTTCTTGGGTAGTTAAATATGAATATAAATATTATAAAGAAAGGAGATAAAAAAACGAAGTAATTTTTCTTTAAAAAAAGCTGGACAGATATTATATCATAATGAAAGATTAATAGAAAATGTTTAATATAACAGAGTAACATACTGAAGCATAGGGGGCCGTTGCTAAATATTATACATAGCAATACTTAGCTATTAACTCAAGGAAAAACATTGGTGGGGCCGGGGCAGCTACTATATTTCAAAATCTGTGGGGATTATTTTACATACCAAATGGAGCTAATATAATGAATTTTTAAACTGTGTGCATTTTATTTAATGTTTACTATATGTATATATATTAACAAAAGTTAAACACAATTAATGTTTGATCTAAGAAAGGACCACCTAATAACTAAAATAGAAAAAACTCCAGGCTACATCTAAAATGAAATCCTTGGCTCTATCAATTTTTTTGATAGATGGCATTTGAATCAAAAGGCACCAATTATCCTCATACACATAGTCTGAAGGACATTTCTTTACCTCAAGATTCAATCAAGTTACAAGGCTCAGCAATTATAGTGTTTAAAAGGAAGATACATATATATATATGCATCATGTATGATTATAATCTATCAAAATCGTTCAACTTTATTCAGATTTATTTGTAGCTGAAAAATATGCAGAACCACAAATTTTGATTGCTTGTAGGAACCAATGGCTGGATTTTATGAAAACGGTGTTAATATTGGGAAAATCCTTTAAAAATTTCATTTCAATTTGCAAGTTTCAAAAAGCTACAACCGAAGATAAGATATTTTTACTTAATTATCGAATAAGGATTTTAAAATAATAGATCAAAGCTTTTTGTATTAGTTGTCCATAACCGGTGGTTGGATTTTGTGATATCCCATTACAAGAGTGGTAAATTGAATAGATCTATGATCCTGTGACCTACCGACTATGGAGGTTGGAGCTCCATAAACCGTATGACAAAGGCGATTTCAGTGAATGTAGCTTATCCTTTCTAGTTTAAATTGAGAGGTACAATTATAATAGTAAGTACCAATTTTTTGAAATCTCTATTTTATCATGGAGTAGGAATATGGGATTTTCATCATTGATGGGATCTTATTGGAATTGACAAATTCAAGTAGTATTTTTAAGGTACTTTCCCATTAATATTTTAATGTCAGCTTGTTTTTAATAGAAGATAAAATGGAATTATTGAGATATTTGTTCGATTTGATGGCCATTTAAAAGGCGGCGTGGACGTAAAGCTGCAAATAATTTTACAAAAAAATCAAGAGAAGAATAAAAAAGGTTAAGGAAAGTTTGTGGAGTCAAGGTTTTGCCTCATTCATACCTACTGCCGCTTTTCTTCTCTCCAAAAACTCCCCTCTACCCTTATTCTCTTTCTTTCCTTTTTCTTCATCTTCTTACTTTCAGTGATCATTTCTCAGGTTCTTGCTCCTCCTTCTCACAAACCCAATCTTTCTCTATGGCCAACTTTCATATTTGTTCATGGCTTAGTACTATTCCAATCGATCGCAGATAATGTAGAAAGCTTTTTTTGCCTGTTGATTTCACTAATTCTATTTTAGTTTAGATTTGCTTAGCCATAATAAAGAAGAAGGGATTAAAATGACGAGGAAGAAGATAGCGACAAAGAAGATAGAGAACGTAGCAGCGAGGCAAGTGGCTTTCTCAAAGAGAAGGAAGGGTCTCTTCAAGAAGGCTATGGAGCTCTCTAGTCTCTGCGATGCTGAGATTGCCCTCTTCGTTTTCTCTGCTTCTGGCAAACTCTTTGATCATGCAAGTACAAGGTATCTGAAGCTCTCTCTCCCTTCCTAATTTATATTTTCTATTAGTAGAAATATGAGTTGGATAGCCTATTCCTTAGTGCGTGTCATTGACGCTCTCTTCTAAATTTGTGTATAATCTTCTTCATTTTTGAGAGAGTGAGATTTCACATAATGGGATGGATCTAAAATGCAAAATAATTTAACCTAGAACGTACATTATTATTATTTTGATACACAGAACCTGGATTATCATTATACCAAGTTAGACCCATCTTCATTTGCGTAATGTTTTGAAGTGTCAGCATTTATAAAATCTGGTCTGTTTGTTTACAACTTAATTAATTACCATGTATTGAACAACTATACTGAACAGGAAACCTAAGACTAACGGAAATCATCTATCGTTATCAAGTTGTAGTTAATGAGTTGCATTAACAATTTTTCATAACGGTGGTTGGGTATAGTAGAAGGTATTGAATTCTCACAACGTGATGAATTAGAGTTCCAACCCTTACTATAATTGGAGCATATATTTAGTGTCCCTCGAAGAGGATTGCATCTTATAGGAGGATTGTGCCTTTATAAGAAAAAAAACTCTTTCACAAACTTAAGATGGTGGAATAGAGACTAGCTTGAATTTGTCCACCAAGGTCTGAAATCGGCCTGAATCTTGTGACTTGTTGAATATGCCAGGGGTTTGGTTTAAAGTGTATTATATGCACATGGAAGATTATCTAGCTAGACGCTTGGGTATATTCATAAATCAATTAGAAAACGTTTGACTAATTCATTATTTAAGTTTAGTTTGTGTTTTCCAACATTCTTCCTTCCATTATTTGATTAAAAATATCTTCCATATGATATTGAGTGATCTGCGTATACAAACTTTAGCTTCACTTCTTCGTTTGCAATGGGCTCACTTCTGACTTTCTGTGTCCTTTCTTCTTCTTTGTCTACTCTAATATTCTATAATAGAATTTCAGTTAGTCTCTTTTAAACTTTTCTCATTATCTTTGAGAAATCATTTACCTTTGCCAGTTTCTTCTCTTCCTCTTTCAGTTCCTTTCTCCTCTTTGCACATTTTCTAATTTCTTATTGATCTCTAACGTCTTCCAAGTCATTTTTCGCATGCTTGGTACTAATTAACAGACCACAACCTGGCTTTTACTTCCAACATGTTCTCTAAGTTCGACATTCTTGAGTATCACTTTCAATTAACATTCACAATATGTTCTTCAGCCTCCATTATATCCTTCAATTTTGGTTGTTGCAACAACTTCAAAGTTTTATTCTTTTCAAGGCCTCTTTTGATGCTTTTATCTTCCTTTCTCTTAAATGCCTGACTCTTCATAAGCGACACTCTCAAAACTCAACTGATTCTTAAAATCCGAACATATCAACATGCAAATTAGATGGTCAGGTTAAAGGTGAAAGGATGATACAATGATGGATCTCTTGGTATTTAAAATATCTGGTAACAAATTTTTGAAAAAAGAGCTGATCGATGGAGAATAATAGAGAGAAAGGAAGCGTTCTATTAATTTTACTCTTTTTAGCTTGATGCAACATTGGAGATCCAAGTTCTATTTAAAGAACTCAACAAAAGTTACTAACTCATCATTGAAAATTGAAATATTATATATCTTCTAATTATCCCATTCTTTCAATTGATAAACATTTTCCAGGGCCCCACCACATGTTCAAGTTTATTAAACATCGGATCACAACCATTGGGAGAGGGAGGGAGGGAGCCCCAAAACTGAGTTTCTACTTTCTTTTTTTTTATGTTTTTGTTATTTTAATACATCTTAAGGGGTTTGCACCCATAATTTCTATATATAGCCCATCTTCCTTTTGCCACTTGAAGCTAACTCCATGTCTCAGGGAGCATCTGGAAATGGGGAAGAAACCAGCTCAGCCTAGCAGCAAGAATAGAATGTATATAATGTTCTCAACAACCACATCCTAAGCCAAAACCTTAAGATTGTGAATTTATGGGTTTTTTTCACTTATATACCTTTCTTTCTTTCTTGTGAGAATTATATACCTTTTCTTTAAGTCAACTCAAGTGTGAGTCTACCCAGATGACACAAGTATACTCCCCTTTTCGCCCATTGTTGTTACTAAGTATAAATATTCTCTTACTATTAGTAATCTTATTTGAGACAACACTGTCGAGAACTGAACGTAGGCACCTCTCCCACTAAAAATTTGAATCTTAGTTCACGATGTTGTGAGGCACTGACCCTTTCGCTAGACCTCACCCTTGTTGGTTGCCCATATATTGAAGACTGCAGGTTTGCCAGAATAGTGCGTGGGCTAATATGCATTGCCATCCTTTTTAATCTAAGCTTTCACCGTTTTCACACAAGTAGTTAATGTTGTAACAAATATTTGGTATCACTCGTTGGGCCTTGAGAATATCCTAGAAAGGGGGAATATACCAGGTGTGCCCAACAGCAATAAGTGGATGCATATACATGTGTTTACCCAAAACTTGTAAATTAAATACGGGAGTTTATATAGGTCATTAAGAATACTTAGTTAATTTAGTTGTTTGTATTAAATATAGTTTGACTTTGCTGAAATGCATTCTTTTTATCATGACTACCCTTAGATGGAAATCCCCTCATGTGTACAATCAATAAGAATACTTTGAACCAACAAAGGCTGGTCCAATTAATAAGAAATTGATTTACAATCACAAGGTAGTGAGTTCAAATTCCACTACCGATGTGAGGACTTTGTTGGTGGGCTCTCTATAAGTACTTTTGTAAGCGCTCTCTGAGCTTAAAGACATGCTCTGACTCTATTGAGGCCCCGGTGTCCAACCCACCTAAACTTTTTTTTAACATTACTTTGAGAAAACATTATAAATTTAGGAGACAAAGAGGAATGGGGTCTTATGTTTAAGACTGAATTTAATTTTCATCCAAATCATATAATAAATAAAGGGGTGAGTACCTCTTATTCAATATAATAGCTTCCCCCTTTAGTGAGTCAACATTAATTTGACTTCCACTCGTTGGATAATTTAAAGAACAAGGAGTCCTGTATATACAGCGACGATTCCATTAGTGATTGAACCTGTGTTTGAAGCTATATACGGCCATCAACAAATTCCATTGATTCTCCACTGCCCGAGTACTCCGTCGGTTATACAACTCAACATTTCAAAATAACAATCCAGAAGTAGTATGATGGGCACAATTGAAACTTTGAGGGAATTTTGATATGCCTGCCATAAATGGTAAAGGTCCAGAGGAGTATCGTGCAAAGATAGTTTAAGGGATCGAAAAATTGGCAAGGTGATTTAATGAACTCTCAAAAGAAAATTTTCCAAGAACTTAAGGTTGAAGACAAGTGGCTGTAGCATTAATTGGCATAAGAGGGTGCGAAATTCAAGTGGTGGGACAAGACAAGGATCAGTGAGTCTATAAGTCATTAGAATGTTTTAGAAACTTGACTTTAAAATGCTTAAATTCAGTAGAGTAACTTTCCATAATTTGAAAGGTTTACTCATTCATCGGACACTATATGGGTGTGCTTATGCCACCTCCTATCCCAAAATTTTAAGCCAACGAGTTTATAGGTCCTTCTACTTGTATCCCAACAACGTAAACATGTTCAATAATATAAGTTTTTTTTTAATCTATGTTTTTCATTGTCGTGTTCTCACAAGTTCCTATTAAACCAAGCTCTCACACCACGGGGACGTCTTGGAAATTTAGGGAGACTAGCCGGGACCAACAACAAAAAGATTGTGCACATGTATGGGCCCAATACCACATCTTAATTCAAAACTTTTACTCAAATCTATATTTCGTTTCTTATTTCTTAAATTGATATGTCAAGTTACTTAACTAATTGCATAATAAATGAAAAATTAAACTAATATGCAACATTTTTTTGCTGTTTAAAGCACGAGGCAAGTGATTGTAAGGAGAAACTCCGGTGTAAACCTTGTCGACACATACCAGTCTTCTCTTGAGTTGCAGGTATAATGTTCTTCTCTACCCTACCTCCTTCGATCTTTTGCTATTTTTTATTTACAATTGAAAAGAGTGAATGAATTTATTATGTAATAATACTGTCATTACTCAACGGCAATTATTTTTTTATTGAAGGATATTTGAGAATACATTTTCTTAAAAGAAAATGAAAGAGAAAAAATATATTTACTGGTAGTTTTTTCCCGGTTAAATGCCTTGTGTTATGGTCTAAATATATGGCCCTTAATAAGGTCTATATATGTAAGCAAACTTGCAGCTTTGCAAAAGGTATAATAATAAAAAAATATTATTGTTCTGAGATACATGATGAGCTACTCAAGCAAGTGGTAGAGGATTTGAACTTTTAACCTACTTGTATCTTAACCCACCCTCACCACATTCATTATTATTTTTTGATATCGCTATCAGACTAACCAATTCAAATCGGAGAATTATCTGGCGCAATTGGGGTGGTTCTCTCAAACTCATTTTCTGCATGACTAATTACTATATTTGCTATCATCACTCAATATAAACTGTCATTTCACATTTTATTTTATTCTTTTTATCTCATTATAGCATTATGTTCTATGAACTAGATAAGCACAAGTTGTTAGTTCACTGCATTTTGGCATGGCATGTACTGAAGTATCAGCCTATGTGTTTGGAACCGTTAGGGCTTTGATTATCTATATTGTATCACACCATGCTCAGATTAGGATTGTTTATATATAATCATAGGGTTTGGACAACCCAATAGAGAAACAGTGCATAGTCTCACGATTTTTCGTCCTTCTTTTTTTGGTAATTGGGCAGGTGGAAGGTGAATATTTTAAGCTAAAGAAGGAACTGAGAGAGAGGACTCGTGAACTGAGGTGTCATTATATATGGAGTTAGAAGTCATTAATATCAAAATAAATTATAAGAAATCTCTATTAAGTCATATTATTTTCTCAAGCAATAAATTGTATAATTAGTACCTCACAAGGCCAAATCTAGTTTTATCAAATACGCTACTATCCATGGTCTTTAATAAGTCGTAGTTGACCTTTTTTTTTTTGAAGATTGAGAAAGCTCAATACTGTATTTTCGGTTATATAGATATCCTAAAATGTGTATATGTGTCATTAGATTATATATACATATCAGTTAATAAATTAGTTTGATATGCAATGATAAATATATAAGTTTATTTAGTTTTATTAATCTCCCAAAAAGGTTGGTTGAACTTGTATGAAGGACCGGATATAGTATGTTATAAAGTGTTTGTCGTTGATTCAAATCCGTAGTTATTCATCTATCTAATAGGCAGTTCCATGGAGAAGAACTTCAAGGATTGACCTTATAAGATCTAAAGAAGCTAGAAAATCTAATTTATACATGCTTGCATCGTGTTTCAAAAGCCAAGGTCCCCCCCCCAATGAGAGCAATATTTTTATTGGTCTTAATTTATAATATATGGTTTATAGAGCAAATTCCACAACAAAATAGCTTCTTATGTTTAGCGTCAGAAGGAGTATATTATATAGAAGTTTAATGTATTGGTATTGGTGTTGTCCTTTTACTATTATTTTATAAGTCTTCTATATACATGACATATTTTTTTTCTCAATATATTTTTTATTAAATTATTCATTGAATCCTATACATGCATGGAAAGGACAATATGCTATTTATTTTTAAAACATATATAAATTAATTGCATGCTTGTCTTTCAGGTTGAAGCATTTGAGCAGGAGATCAGTATTCTTGAGAATGAGGTTAGCTTTATGTTCACGAATCAAAAAGCATCTCGTACATTCGTCAAAATTAAACCTAAAAAACTTAGAATCTAGACGATGCAGTACAAAACTTAACAAAAGTTATGCTCATCTTGTTAAGTAGTGAATTTAGATAATTTAAACTAGATTTGGATGATGCAGATATTTTACATATAATTTTTTAAAAAAATTAATTCTTTTAATTTTAAAAGCACTGTAAAAAATAAAAAATTAATCTTAAGGAATAAAAATAAATTGAGGTTATCCAAATTAAATCTAAAAAATTCAAATATCACTTAGCAATGTATGTTTTTTGAAATAGAAAAAAAGTTTGTTTCAATGTATATAATGAAATTATTGAATATAATGGAACATTTAATTTATCTAAAAATCTAGTTGTCGATAGAATATAATAATATTGTGTGATATATGGAGCTGATTACACCTAGTAGAATACTTGCTATTGGCTCTGTTTGTATTGGTGTTGAAAAATCATGTTCATGTAAGTTGAGATAAAACTTCTCTTAGATATTTACCACGTAGATTTTAAATTAAGTCACAAGTCTATTTTAATCTTGATTACACCTAGGATACTTGTTATTGGAAAAATGTGAGTTTATATCACGTATCTTCATATACGTCACCTACATTTTTCAATAACGTAACATGTTCATTTTTAATACAAATGAAGGAAGCCAGGCCGAGGGAAGAAAACCAGAGACTGAATCAGGGTTTCAAATTCTTGTGATTAATTAATTCTCATGTTAATTAATTAATTAATTTCTTCGATTTCATAATTATATAATGCCTCATTTTCCCTGTCTTTAAAATTTAATGCCAATTCTAGGAAGTCAACTTCTTGGAAGAAAACCAGAGATTAGAACAGTTATAATAGCTAGGTTTCAGATTCTTATCTGGGATTTGTATTAAGATGTGAAATGAAGGTGTGTGTTCCTATGTTCAAAGGCTTGAGCAAGATCAAGACCAGTCATTGGCCACCTCTCTCACAACGAGGTAAGTTCTGTAACCTCCTTTTAAGATCCATTTGGTACATGGAAAAATACAAGAAACATTATTTTTTAATGTGTTTGATCGATAGCAAAATGATTTGTTGGGGCAAAAAATTTACCTATGTTTGTGGGAAAGAGCTTTCTCATTCCCATTTTGTACCAAACAAGTCTTCAAAAGAGAGCTTTCTTTTATAGTATGATTTTTTTTAAAAAAAAATTGAGGTTCAAATCTGTTGAAGAAGCATTTTTGAGTTTGTTGTTATTCGGGAAGCTTCAAGACATCACAATGGTGCCCCTCTCTGTTAAAAATTAACGTTGAAACATTACTTCGTTTTAACACTTTCGAGATAATATTAGTAAATTTACTCTTTAACCATCAAAAAAATGTAAAAGAGTACAATGTACTATTCCTATGAAAGGGTATATTGTTCTCTTTTTCATTTTTTTTACTCCTTTCAGCCCCTAACATAATAACTAGTTTGAGGGTTGGATTTGATCCTAATACACACTCATAAGATCTAATATGAATTCTGTCTTTTATATTTATCATGTTTTTCCAAAATAATTTTCTTAACTTATAAAATAATATAGTCTAATGTAACACAAATGTATTTTAGGGAAATCATGTTACATATGTTTAAATTGACTGATTTATTTCATTTTCTCAATATATCAAAATTAATTAAAAAGCTCTTATATTAAAAATCAATAGTATTTTATATTCTTTTGTTAATCTTTGTATGTGTTGTTCATGAGAATGAACTTTCTCCAATGTGAAACTTTCATGAATGATTGATTTGTAATACGCACACATATATTGTCGAGTTTAGTTTTCCTATGTATATAATCACCATAACTTTTCTTGAATAGTTATTTTTATTCAGTGACTTATTTGCAGGTTACTCTTCCCTGGAGTAAAATTAAAATAAGAGGAAGCACATTGTTATTGGACGAATTAATTATAAACAATCTTCATTGACTAACTTTTGCACGCATGTGCGTGCATCGTACGTTTGTATTTGTATTGATGTGCGTCTTTGTTTCAGATTATGGTGGTTTATATGAAAAATAACTAAGTAGTTTCAGAGTACCTCATCATCTGTGGTAACGTTTGGCAAAGTGTTTTAACACCCCATAAGTACGTTTAACAGTGTTTTTTCGCAAAACGAGATAATCTCCTTCATACATTTGCTTTGTAAATGGTAAAAGTACTTCTTCACCGTTTTTCCAATTATGTGTTTCATCGGTTCCAAACATCCTTGTGGTTCCCATAGATGTCTATTATAGAGAATGAGAAATATAATCAGGAGAAATTTGTGGGATATAATATCCATAAAATGAGATAATTAAAATATTTTTATTTGACAGAATATAGATCAGTATGTAAATATTTTTTGTTTTATATTATATATTCTTGCCTCATGAATTTATTATAAGATCTAGTTGAAAGTCAAGTTTGATCTTGATTAAATATAAGATTCCAACACATTTTCCTTCCCTAATTGATAACATTTTCTTTAAAATATTCTATTGATTATACAGGTTTACATT
This sequence comes from Vachellia pachyceras, assembly GCA_025593235.1. Classification (NCBI taxonomy): domain Eukaryota; kingdom Viridiplantae; phylum Streptophyta; class Magnoliopsida; order Fabales; family Fabaceae; genus Vachellia; species Vachellia pachyceras. Next base: position 36,121 of record JANTPZ010127942.1, read on the forward strand.
CAATGGTAGTTATGATGAAATATGGAATATTATGAAAACCAATCCATATATGTTATAAATATTTACTTTAACTTTTTCTCTTAATATACTTAAATTAGATATTTAGCTCTTTTATTAAGGATAAATTGTAATAATAAAATATTGAATTGAGGTGTAAATTTGCCCTTGAACTTCTCATGAACAGGCACCTAATAATATAATGTCTACCCAAATGCAAAAATACACAAACTTTCCTAAAGAGAGTAAAAGTATCACATTTGTCAATTGCTCTAATGCCTTGTTTGGTAGGATGGAATTGTAGACATGGAAATGGAATTGGAATCCAATTCCATGATAATGACATGTTTGGTAGCATGGAATTTACCACAATTCCAATTCCATATCCATCTCAAACCCTGAAAATGGGTTCCATCCAAAATGCTCAGTTTTACAATTCCACCTTTCCAAATCCATTTTTGCCCCTCCCACTCCATCCAACAGCGACAACCTCCCGTAGGCGTAGAAAAAAAAAAGCCTCGATGATGCTGACAGTGAGCACTTACCTGGTGACGCTACGGTGACCTACAGCGGCGAGCTCCATTGTTGGCAGCAAGGGAAGATGGTGGCGATGAAGATTGTAGTGAGCTCCATCGTTGGCAACCATGGAGGTTGGTTTACATGCTTCACCGACGACGAAGACTGTAGCGATGAAGATTGTAGCGAGCTCCATTGTTGGCAATAATGGAGGTTGGGTTCACATGCTTCGCCGGCGATGAAGACTGTAGCGAAGATTCTCACATGGAGTGTACCGTCGACACTTTGATCTTGCTGCCGCTGAGCCTAGCTTGCGTCGTTACCGGCGCTGATAACGATTTCGATTCCAGAACTTGCGAGGGCTTTGATGATCGCAGTATCAGCGCCGTAGAGCTGGACTTTGCCAATGGTGGTGGTCTGGAGTAGCTTCGCGTGGGGGAGGGAGGGGCATTTCTCAAATGGCATACCAAACGCACTTTTAAACTTCATATCCATCTCCATTTCCATCAAAGTCAATTCCGTGTACCAAACGAGCCCTTAAATGTTCGTTAAAGTTGTTCTTGTAGATCGTCGAGTCCGTATGTCATTAGCATATTCTATCTTATTCTGTCAATTCTCAATCTCTCTCTAGGAGGAAAGAGAGAGTAATAAGAATTATTATGTATTCAAAAATCAGTATTAATTACTCTATGACTTATGCTTAGCAACAACAAAAATGACAAGAATAAAAACCCTCTCTGTCCCTTTTCATAAAAAATATTTAATTGAATCGTGTCGATTGAAGTTGATAAAAATATAAACTAATCTGGCAAAGTTCTTTTCAAATAAAAACAACTCTAATAATGAAAAATAATCTATCATTTGTTTACCTATATAACATGGTGAAGAGTGTTTTACTGGTTTCTAGTGTCAAAAGGTCAAGGTAAAATTTTATTCCTTCCAATTTTTTTGAGGAGCAATAATATTATTTTAAGAATTTTTAAACTGTAGCAACTACATCCAGATCTAATTCCTTTTTAAAAACTTACGAGATAACATTGTTCTTACGTCACAATTTTTGGGGGCAAACTTAGGTTACAAAATACACTTTTGTTTTAAAAAAAAATTGTTTTGTAATATTTTTGTGAGAAGGACTTCAGCAAAATAATGAAACATTAAGTGAATAAAAGTTTTCGTATTGATTAAAGTTAAAGCGAAAATTAGGGTAAAATAATTAGTACGAGGGAACAAGAATGACTCGTAGTGTCGGTAGCAGAAGCTACATGTAGGAGTGTGCTATCCCAACCATTCACCTATAGAGGGATGGAAATAGGTTAGGCTAGGCTTTGATTAAATAGGTCTGAGTCTGTAATGAAAATGTTGAGTCTGGGCCTGAGCCTGAATGTAGGCTTTTTTTAGGCTCAGGCTTGAGCCTTCGAAAGGTCTGAAGCCTTTTTAAAGGCCTACATATAATGTAGGCCTCTAAAAATGCCTCAAAGTAAGCGTTAAGCCTACTATTGTACACCTTTAAAAGGCCTCAAGGTAGGTTTTAAGCCTACTATATTTATTGAATGTAAGTATTTAATATAAAAATTTGGATTTAAAAAATACAAAAAGTGTTGCATCATATAAAAATAATTATATTTATTTTATATATAAACATGCCAGCTTAAAGGCTTACAGGCTAGGCTTTAAAAAAATAGACCTGACCTATTTATACAATTAGACCTTTAAATAGACCTTCACCCGGCCTTTTTAATAAACAGGCTAGGCCAAACTAAACCTTAAACAGGCCAGATCGTAGGTTACCTGATAGGGGCATGGCCTACTCCCACCCCTATTCACATACGCTCTTCCAAAATCATAAATATTTGTGATGTTGAACTCATCATAAGCGCGCGTGAACACACACACATATATATACATGTGTATGTATATTCACCAACGTTTTCGTTAATACTCCCTCCTATTTATAAATAATATTCTCTTGTAGGTTCATTCTTTATATAAACAATAATTTAATTTTACCTAAAAAATTTGATTAATTTTTCATTTTTATCATTAATTAATTATATATCTCTCTTACAAATTTATTATTTTTAATTAAACATTTCAGGTGCAATAAAAATATGATAACTAGGCATGAATTTCAGTAACTAAAACTTAAATTGGTGGCACTAAGGAATTAATACCTAAAAAGTATCAAATGAAAAACGATTAATTGATCTGACTTGTTTGCGTGCAGCCTAGAATATTAGAATGAACTGAATTAATTAATAAAAATAATCAATTTTTTTTCTTTCAAATTATCAAACGTCCTTTAAATTTTCTCATACAGTGTTTGTCTATTCTATTTTTAAAATCATAATTTAAACCAAACCAGTTTTAAAAGATGTTACCAAGCACATCTATCATAATCGCAAATGTAGTTATCCTTAAGAGGGAAGAATATTATATATGATTATTTTATGATATCCAATATAAAAGAGTAAAAGATTTTTATAATGTATATTGACTTACTACTATATTTAATATATATTCTTTTAATGTAGTTTGGTCAAATAAAGGAAAGAAACATTTAAGTTGAATTATGAAAAATAATCAAGAAGAAGATAAATTGAAGGAAGATCTTATAAGATAAAATAGGAACATCAAGATTCAAGTTTTAGATTTGGAATTGAAGGATGATGTGGTTAAATAACTCAATTTGAAGATTAAAATACTTCAAATAGATGTTATATCATCGTATATTGAGTTACCCTTCATCTAAGCTTCATTTGAACGCTTAGAACTGATTCATGAAGACAATATTCAAGTACAAATTCAAACACTCGAGTATGATGAGTTTTTAGATTTTTCTAAAGCAACACTTGAAGCAATACTCGAGAACAAATTCGTATTCGGCCTTTTGAGCTAATACTCGAGTATGAGGATCAATACTTGAGTATAGACTCCTCTATTCAACTCTGATTCACTTCCAACTTAATATATGCTTGGTATTTTGATCATTCTCCCAAACCATAAGTCTAATTGTTGTGAAACTAGTTTCATATGAAGCTAGACTCAAAATGCGGTTTATAGGCACCAAGAACAACGTCAAAACATTTCATATGAAGGAGATATTAATTTCTAAACATGGCAGTTAGATTGAACGTTTCATCACTGACCTTTGCTTATTGTTGATCATATATTCTTCCTATAATAGCTTTGGGACGGATTCTTGTTTCATTTGAAATCAGATTCAAAGAGATTTTTAGGGATATATTATTTGCAAAGTTTGGAATTGAATTGAGAGAGTTATGGTCGTTGCAAATTGTGCTTTGTGATGGAATCTGGAACTTGTTCATATGCAAGTTTAAGTAATGGGTTATACTCGAATACAAGCTTCAATACTTGAGTATCGGCCTTATAATGGAGTTTTACACAATACTTTCAAGCACACTTGAGTATGGAGAAGAGTATTCATCACAATACTCAAGTACAAGCTTCAATACTCTAGTATTGGCCTCAAAATGGAGATTTTACACACTTTTAAGCACATTCGAGTATAGAGAAGAGTATTCATCACAATATTCGAATATGAGGATCAGTACTTAAGCACTGACCTTAAATGAGCATACTCTTAGCTGCTCTCGTGTATGAATGAAAGTATGTGCCTAGAACCTTACAACACTTGAGCATGGCTAACAATACTTGAGTATCAAAGTAATTTTGGAATACATTCAAAAGCTGTTGAGTATGACTGGAAGTATTAGCGTTAAAAAGACTTACAAGCACTTGAGTATGATTTATAATACTCGAGTATCAATGATATTTTCACAATACTTCCACATGCACTCAAGTATAAACAAAAGTATTCATTACTTAAACTAAAACACTTCTAGTAGTACTCAAGTATTGTTTGAAGTATTGATAAACACTCAAGTCATACATTTACACTCGAGTATTATTTTCAAAACTTCAATTTTGATAAATGTTTGAGAAATGCTTTTCACACTCGAATGCTTCTTCAAGGATACTAGTTTTGTTGAAATGATTTCCAAATAGCACTTGAGTATCAAGTGATTTTTAAAGCACACTCACACATACTTTTCGAGTATCAAGTGGAAGTACAAACCATTTTCATTCTAACACTTCCAATGGTATTCGAGTATCGATAAGAATATTATATAACACTTGAGTAACACTTTTCCACACTCGAGTAATTATTCTGAACTTTTGAAGTAATTTCCAAACAACGCTGAACTTCTAAAGTGTGGATTCGAGAAAATCACACAACAACATCAGGACTCTAATATTATACTTCTCTATGAGCTTTAGTGTTAACATAATCCGCTTCATAGAGTGAAACATTTCCCAAATGTAATCATCCCAAACTCCTGGGAGTAACTTAGGAACACCTAAGTGAAATAGAGAGTGTAACTTTACATATAGTAAGGGGGACTGAGTGTAAAGGTTTTCAAGTACCTACCTTACAAACTTGAGTACGTTTGATAAATGCCTGAAAAAATTTATCAGGTTCTCAAGTATCAATCGTTACAAACTTGAAATAAGTTTTGCAAGTGTCTGTGTTGAATTTGTGATTGTAATGGTTTTTCCAGGTACCTGAGTTTAACTTGGCAGTCATAATGGATTGCAAATCTTAGAGGAGACTTAAGACTGGACATATGTCAAAAAGGGCTAAACAAGGATAAATTGATGTGTGCTCATCTTACTTTCATCTCCAATAATTTCTGACGATTTCATTTTTACTATATCAGATTTCATTCTCTGTTTTTGTTTAACTTATGTATTGGTTATTTTGATCAATCAAAATTTGAATAGAAATTTTTGAGACACCCAATTCACCCCCTCTTAAGTGACAGTCATCCTAGCTAACAGATCTCATTTAGGCTTCTTCATCTATTGTCATCTCTTGTCTAAGATGCGATAGTTGATCAAGATTAACATAATTAACCTCATTTTGGTGTGACTGTGTGATGATTTGGCCAAGTAATCAACCCAAAAGATATTTTCCCTGTGGTAGTGGGTATTAAGCACTATTAATAACATCTTGGAATAGGTGGTGATAACTCTCTAATTTTTATTATATTTGAGATATATTTGGAGAGTTATCAATATAATTTTAAAAGATTTTGAGTTCAAATTAGTAAATCTATGATTTTGAGTTTAAATTATTAAATCTAAGATTCTAAGTTTAAAATAATAAATATATCAAATGATGCATTATGGATTCATCAAATCAAAGATGATAATAATAATAATATAAAGTTTTTAGAAATTAGTATTTTTAATTTATTTCCTTTTTTTATTATTTTGTTATGTTTTAGGAAATAATGGAGAGAGAAGATCTTGGCAATCAAGAGATCAAGAAAAATAAAAAGATTTGAAAAAAGGAAGAAGAAGGGGATGGAAGGCAGAGAGAAAAAGAAAAGCAACATACATGTATGTGTATATATAGATATCCAAGGGGAAGCAAGGAGGAGGGGAGGGAAGACGCATGGCAACACAATTCATACATTATCATCACCATTTTCCCTCCTCTTTCCTTCACATGCGTCTTCACCAATCCTTCTTTCATCATCTCTTTTCTCTTTCTTTCATCATCCCTCTCTTTCACCACATCATCATCTTTTCTCTCTCGCATCATCATCTTTTC
>JANTPZ010127944.1:0-12855 GCA_025593235.1 Vachellia pachyceras
TAATCCAAACCCGTTTGAGCATTTCGTTTTCTTTTGGGGAAAGACACAGAGAATTTTGCCATATAATACACAATACTATAACAAGCATCTATATCCCGAAATAGAGGCACAAAGAAGAGATATTCACCAAAAATTGGGCCTACACTTTTAAATGAGGTGGGCCCAAATGATGGAATAGAGGCCTGATCATTTCTGAACGCAAGAGGGAGAAGGCCCATTTCCTGGAAAGTTAAAGAGAACTGTTTCTGCTTTTGGTCCAATCTCGAAAAAAGCTACATGCTCTCTGTTCTGCGCTTCTTTCATCCAAATGGAAACGGCCCAGACTTTGAATGGGCCCAATCGAACAAAACAATAAATTGTAGTTATTGCAATTGGGACAGGTGAGCAGCAACTCAAGTGAAAAGTACTTATTTTTTTTAAAAAAAGGGAAATTTACAATCAAGTCCTAAATAAGAGAATTAATGAATAAAATATCCTAAATATTCATAAAATTACCATAAAATCTCAAGAGTAGCTGCTGAGGTTGTTAATGAGGGTTGGTAAGGTTGTTAATGACAATCTCAGTAGCTAATCCTAAGATCTTATAGTAATTTTATGAATCTTTGAGACTTTTTATTCATGGTTGAGACTTGATTGCAAATTTCTCAAAAAAAAAAATTATCCTTAAATTAAAATACCTGTAATTTCTAAACCCTAACAAGTAAAAAACTAAAAACATATCAATTTGTGTAAGCCAAAAAAATTTCAACATAGACTTTTCACCAATTTTGCCTAAAATAAATATCAAATTCTTTTTTTTTCTAATAATATGTATCATTCTACTAGAGAAATCATATTTGAGATACTTTTAAGGACTAAATGTGAGCATCTCTTTTGATGGTATTTCAAAGCTTAATTCAGTATATTGTGAGCGGTTAGTCCAATCTATTAGACCCAACCCCAATTGGTAGTCTCAGGTTCTTTTCACCTCAAGGGATTGCACCAACCAGCATGTTAACCAATTTGAAGGGAAAAATTAGTTGTCCTGAACAAGTTATCTTTTCTATTTATGCTTTGGAATAGAGTTTAAAGATCTTTTTTTGCTAGCTATAAGGATCATCCTATTGTAAACAATTTTGTTTAAAATATTATCAAACTTTAAATGTAAATATATTTATGGACTGTATTCTAATTTTGTTTCGCCACATGGGATGTATTTTGTGACATTTGAAGAGGCTCAACTATAAATCATTGACCCAACATAAAAATCTGTCAAACAATGGAGGCTGAGACAAAGTGTTGGGAGTCTTTACAAAGCCTTGATCCTCTCAATCCATGATGTAGCACCCCTTTAAAAAAATGGTGGAGAAATACTTTTATATAAGTTGAAGTAAATATATGAAAAGAGTTTTGTCTTAACTTATATACACCGTATAAAAAAAATTATATCCAAACAAACGTCATGACCCAATTTCAAAGTTTATTCATGAGCTATCCGTTGCATTCCTTCTTTCTTTGGGGGTAAGACATCGCATTACCAGTTTTACAAGCTATTGTTTTTTATTCGTTCATGCATCATCACGCGATTAGCTTATACACTATATGCATTGAAATCATTTATTTATTATTCATTAACTGGGAATTAATATAAAACGAATCATCTATCACTATTGTTTACTATTTAATATTTTAAAAATATTTTTAGTAATTTATTTTTTCACGCTATGTATTTTTTTAATAAGTAAATATTTTTGTACTATGCACGAGATACATTTCCAACTATTTATTGTAAATGTCAAATTGAAATTTGTATAAAAAGTCAGAACTTTTCCCCCTTCATAACAAAGGCATCAACAAAAAGTAAACGAAAGCCAAAGAACTAATTTTAATTTATTTTTGCATGGAATGATTCTTCATTATACTTGTCAAGCCTGAACTTAATATTACATAACGTGGTTGCCAGTTGATAATCTTTTTATAAAACTAGTTTAGATCTATTTCATTCAAATTTAATGGATTTGATTGAGTGAATTTGGTCATGCTTTGAACCCATCTTCCAATAATCATCATATCACCACCCTCTCTCCCTTCCTCACCCATTATATTCTGTCTCAGATCCAGTTCTCAAAGTCAAACTTTTGCAGAAGCTAACAAGGTAAAGCTCTTCGCTATTAACGTGAATTTTGTCATACACCTCGCATCAAATATTTCATCTAATTGTGAACCGCGATTGTGTTTTTACCTTGTTTCTCTCTATATGGTTATATATCTATATTGCCTACGTTTTGTGCTGAATTTATGGGATCACTGGATGATTTGTTGTTAGCATTAGTTTCCCATTTTTCTTTGTTCCTTGCAATCCATTCACAGCTTTGTGGCTTGGGTGGTTTCTTCAACATTTTCTGGTTGTTGAAGCTCTTCTTTTTGTTTTTTTTTTTGTCAGAGGTTGTTGAAGCTCAAAAAGTTGCGATTGTCCTGTAATTAATTGGAAAAACCAAACAATGCGTGGCATGTCATGAATATATGAGTTGAACCTCAGACGCTCTAGATAAGAAGTTTGGTATTTATATGAGTACAATAAATTTTGATAATTTAGAAGGTTGTGAGAGAATGAAGTGCTTGTTGTTTGCTGCGTTGCCACTTTGGCTCCACTGCTTGATTAAACCAGTGAACATGCACACGAATTTCAGCTAAAGTTTGTGACTTTTGTGTCCATTACTCATAAAGGAGAATACTCAGCAGTGGATGGTTCATCAGTAACACAGTTGCATAAGTATTTTCTGTGATGTTAAGGTTGTAGCGCGCGCGCACGTTCAATGTGCTCACAGCTCAGTGTCTTTTGTTCGATTCAAAATCATGGTAGGAAGAGCATGCATATTATGCCAATAGTAGTTTTTTCGGTGACAACATTGGAATCTGCATATTCCTAGGAAATGCGACTAAATTTTGTTTTGGGACACTAGTGGTGTTACATTGCTAAATGATTTTGTCTTGAGGCGTTGGAGCAGCCAGAGAGAGCATCATCAGTAACGAAACATGGCTTACTTGCGAGCATTCTGGAACAGTCCAGTGGGTCCAAAAACAACTCACTTTTGGGGGCCTGTCGCCAATTTGGGATTTGGGGTTGCAGTACGACGTTTCTCTACACTTCACCACTGAATATTCCCCTTTTTCCTTTTTGAATGATCCAAGTATTTTGAAAGTTGTTTCGTTTCATTACTTACAGGGGCTGGCAGACATGAAGAAACCTCCTGAAATGATATCTCCCAACATGACATCAGGTTGAATGTTTTCTATATTCCTCAGAATTGGGAACTGTTTTCTGATAAAATGATCATAATAATAATAATTGTGTTGTAATGTTGAATGATCTGTTATCTCTATCAGTAATAATAATACTTGTGTTGTGATGTTGAATGATCTGTTATATCTAGCAGTAATGTGTATATACTCAGCACTGTGTATGAGATTCGCATGGATGGTGACACCACGCAACTATCTGCTGCTGGCTTGTCATGCTGCCAATGAGACTGTCCAGCTCTGTCAATTCTCCCGCTGGGCAAATGCCAACGGGTAAGATTGCATTTGGTATGATAGTTTGCCACGTCAAAACCAACCTTTTCATCTGAAAATGTCAATTTGGCTTTAACTTCATATTTTTCATTGCAAAAGTTAGATGAGGTAAAAGTCATTTTTGTAAACATTAATAAAAGCCGGAACGGACATTACACCAGGTTAAAAGGTGGTTCAAGGGTTGACCGATACTAAGATAGATATATTAAAATAATAGAATTTAGTATATTATATTTTATAAAAATTAATAAGACAAACCTAAAATATTATTTTATTTTATCCAAATTTTAAATTTTTATAGTTTAATTAAATATCAACGATAAAAAATTAGGATAAAATAATTAATTTTATCTTATTTTCTCATGATTAAATTTTTTAAGGGTTAAAGATAATTTTTGTTGTGAAAGTTTTTTGTGAAGTATCATTGGCCATCCAAAAGTTTTTTTGGTGCAACATTGCCCTGGAAATTTTAATTAGGCTCGATGCTATTTGAAAGTATAAAAACATAACAATATCACCCATACTGTTAGTTGATCCAATCAAATTAAGGTTAAAACTAATGGTAAACTAACAATGGGGCGGAATTGAGGCTATTTAAAAATTACAGGGTGACATTGCATCCAAAAAAGCTTCTGGGCGTCCGGTGAAAGTTTGCGAAAACTTCCGAGACAAAAACGACTCTTAACCCTTTGTTTAAATATAAAATAGAGAATTAAAAATTAATTTTCTTACCATATTTGAAAAAAATTAATGAACCACATATTCTCACTCTAATTTCATTTTTTTGTGTTCTAGCTTTTACCTTTTTTTTTTAAAAAAACCAGTTGACCCGTCCAATAGTCAGGGTAATACTGAATTGACTGGATCAACCTGATTCCTAATTCAACTAGTCGACCGGACCGGACCTAGAACTGGTTCATCAGTTCCCAGCCAATCCAATCCAGTTTTTTATTCTCCGACATAAACAATTCTGAGCTTCTATCACCCAATTTTTTTATTTCCTGGGGAAGAAATATCTTTTATTCTTATGCTGATGATATAACAGTAAGTGGAGATTGTTAATATTTTGTATTCACGGGCTTGATAATGCACGGATAAGATGTTTCAAGCAAATGGCAAACAGCTGTGACCTCATATTTCTTTGTTTTTGCACCTACAGGTATTTTTCACTACATAATAGTCACTTGTCAGAGGAGAAAGATGAAGCTGCCTCTGCCTCTAAGTGAAGTGATGCTGATTTTGCACGCATCATTACAATACTCCTCCCAAGGGGGTCATCTGAACTTGCGTTTCATCATTCAAATACAACAATTATTGTTCCTTTTGTAATTCTCTTCCTACATTAACTGATTGTTCATGAATCAGTACTCAAGCTCAACAATGGTTTCTTTGTTTGTTTCATTTAAGAGGACGAGGCCTGATCATGATTTTGGCTGCCGTGCAACTGAATCAACATTTTATTTCGCTTCTATATGCTATAAAGCGATCACCCTCTAGGAAAATTATGCGTAATTCAGACCAAGTGACACTAAATTTTAATCCTAAACTTCACTCAAATTCAACATCATAATGAAAAACTTGCTATTTAGTATTTACCAATAAGATTAATTTATTGTTCAGGATCCATCATCTAACGATTGGATAGATTTAACAAAAAAATTTTAAACGAAGTTGTTTACTCACAGAGCATTAATCATTTACACTATTTCTAGCTATACACGCATGAAAAGATGCCTCTAGGAAAATACTTAAATCAAAATCTTTATATCTATCATATCGAATTATCAAATCACATATAACCATGGATCTTTTTTTTTTATAAATATTATCATTTAATTATAAATCAACATAAAAAAAAAATAGAACACATGGTCAATCATATGTGATTGAAGGACTTAATAAAATGAACTTCTTGTAAGTATGATCCATTGGGACATTGTAAATTTCAAGCTGAATTGAAAACTTGCAACAGTTTAAAATACTGATATCATGGCATTTCTCTCCTATAAAGCAACCTCACGAAGGCAGTACGACAAATTTCAACTAAAGCTCAAAAGATATTCATGTAACATCCGCAAAAGAAACCACAGGGAATACCAGTCAATACAAAATATAGATGACAGCAAATTACATGAACGGAATTCGACTACCCTGCACAATTACAGTTCTACTATTACCCGCTTCAGCCTTAGGAATCGCCAAAGATTTACAATAAAACATCATATACCACATTTCCACCAAAAGGTACTCAGTCAAACATGTCAAGTGGATTCCAGATGAAACCGTCAACAATCCGTGTCAAGCAAAGAGGTCTTGTTTTTATGGTTTGTCTTCTCTGCTTTAAACCACACAAAATGCAAACTTGTTAACGCAAATGACTGGCAATGCCTTCACGGCCATAATGCATGCCCGTGCAAATTGAACGTTCTATTTGATAACAAATCATGGTTTTTGCAAGAAGTTCATAAACAATATACAAGCACAAGAGAACTTTATTGCGGAAATAATTGCCATGCGATATGATATCATTACCCCACGTTCAAAGCCCGATCACATTTATATTCTGTCAACAATTTTTCAAATCATGATTTTGACAGAGCCCTGTCAAGCAAAGCAATACAACATGTAATTTCAAGTGCTCAACACATGGAATTTGATGGTGATCTTTCAAAATGGTTAACTAAACAAATCAAAATACATATGCCTGAAAGAGAAAGCCTTCATGCTATTTTAAGTTAACAAACAACGCCATTATACCATGAACCTTCATTTGACATGTCAATGCGTCAGTAGTTCTTTTCAATGACATGCCTACTTGTTGCCTCGATTCAACCATTAACATGCCTTCCGATCAACTTATTCATCTATAAAGCTCTAATGAAGGGCATCAGCAACAAGCAATATATTTTTGACCTTATCAAGTTAACCAGTTTCAAACATCAAGTTCCAAAAATGTAAAAGAAAATGAAGGTAGAGAATGGATCAATAAATTAAGAAATTTCTACATACAAAACAAAGCATGGTATTTAACCCAAATGCATCAAAAGAAGGGCAATTTATCTTGGCAAAGCAAACAAGGGGAGACAAATGATTAACAAGACAACTATGTCCCAAACAAGAAATTCAAGAAAGTTCGATAAATGGGCAGAACTCAGTTAACCAGGATGGACTGAAAGAGGATAAAACACAAATTGAACCACCAGACTATGCTAGAAAATCCCATCCCAACAATTACAAATATAAATTTGTCACATTTAGCACCACTACTTGCAAAGCCATTTAACAAGGTCATGCTCCTGTTTGTTATTACACCATGACTTGTAATCTGAGAAAAAGAAAACCCAAGGATAGTGCATTCTATGGGCTAGTTGGCACATAAAAAACGGGATAACAACATTGTCAACTGGATGGGAATATTGTTACTACCTATCATGTCCCTATTTAATTGTTTTGTCAAGGGAAAAATCAATTAATTGTGCGAAGTTGGAAAAAGGAAAAACCAAAATTTAGGGTGATCATTGAATCCCTAATTGTACTGTCTCTGAAAATATTTCTCGCATAACTTGAACATTGGTCTGGTTTATGCTTTCCATCAATGCAAAGGATATAAGCTCACTAATTATAACAATGCTAACATGAACTAAACGGCTCCTCTCTATTTTTCAGTGGATGAATTGCTCAATCATCAAATAAGATTGTTAAAATTTGAAAATTTAACCTCGAATTCAAAGATATGAAGTTACCTGACACAAAAAGAAATGGTGGGAAGAAATGATCTAGACAGTTATTCTGGGACAGCAGACTTCAAAATTTTGTATCTCAACCTCCTATTATGGTCTTCCTGTTAGATGATAAAGAAAAACATTCACAAGTTATTGCATCATGTTTTGCAGCTTTTGATTAGACCCAACCAATATCAAGAAATGGAGATATCAAATTCTTGATGTTTTTAAATAAAGCAGCAAATGTAATCCGTGCTAATAAATTATATGCTCTCCATAAGTGGTGTTACAATTGATTATATTCCTAAAACAATAAAACCAAAAATTGAATGTATTAGGTCCAGTATAATAATGAGGAAACTGGCATGCAATTTGCATCATTTAAAACATTGCTGTGTAGAATTGTTCTGCAGTTACGACAAAAATTCACCTGCTCAAGAACCTTGGCGGAACTCCTTTCAACTTGTCTGGCCAAATTCTCGATTTTAACAAGCATTTTCTCATACAAATCCTCCAAGCCAGAAGTATAATTTGTTGCTTCTGACCCCACCAATCGATTCAATCTCCCGACATCAAATCCATCTGCACACATATCCAGCTCTCTCTGATCCTTAGAAACCTTCTTCTTTTGATTCAAACTCCTCTCAGCATGTTCCTCAGTCATCTGAGAGTTCCGAAAATCGCAAGCCAATGATGGTAAGGGCGCCTTAGGGCTAAAAGAACCATAATGCCCGCGAAACGCAGGCCCAATGTTGACAATATCCATTGATTTAGGGTCGAAAGACTCGGTAACTCTGCGAAATTGGTAAGCGCGGTACTCATGAGTATGGATGGATTGGTCCGATAACGGCGATGCTAATAGTAGAAACACACAAGGTTTAAAACTGGCAGACCCCGGAGCATTCTTGACGGGAAAAGCGAACTGAGTCATGGAAGAAAGAGAGGCGGTGACAGCGAATTCTCGCATTGATGGCCGGAGATATGTTTTACGGCGACCGGAGAACCAACCAATGAGGGTGGAGTGGTGATTGAGAACAGGGTCAGTGAGAAGGCGGCGAAGTGAGTGAAGTTGGATGGCACCAGTGGAGTCATAGAAGCTATTGATGGTGCCGGAGCAGAGGAAACCGGTGATAGTGGCGACAAGGGTGGAGGATTCGGAGGCGGATTCGTCGGAGAGTGTGGAAGGTGTGACGTAGGTGACGTGGCCGAAGAGGAGGCCGTCGATGGCGCCGGGAGAGGTGGAGAAGCGTTGGATGATGGAAGCGAGGGTTGGGCCAGAGATTGCAATCTTGTGCAGAAGAAGCTCGTCCATATCGTCGGCAAGAAATGATCAGTGAGCCACACCTACAAATCCAATCGTCTCCTGTGAAGCACCGCACAGTCGCACCGCATCCCTCTGCCTCTGCGGCCAAAATTTTGGGGTCAAGGACAATCAATTTCCAATGAATTGAGTGCTCAACTGCAGCGACTTTGCCAAAATCACAACTTGGTGAATAAGTTATAATGTAAAAAAAATAATAACATTTCACTGGTAACACAGACTTTTCAATAATTAAATCCTTTCATGATTTTTTATAGTAGAGGAAAATGATAAAAAAAATCTAAAAATTGCTAAATTCTAAATTATGTTTGTTCCCTATTCTTTTATGAGTGAAAAGTTTGTTTTCTATTCTTGATATAAGATATAACTGATCATAATTTTCTTCTTTTTAGGTTTTATCATTAATTAAGACATTTTAAATATTAAAGAATAAAAGTATCATTTATGATTTAAAAATAACACAGCTTGTGAGGGATTCAACCAGAGTTTACATGAGAAAATTAAGTAACATTCCGTCTTTTTTCAAACCAAAGTTTCATTTATACTGAAATCCAATACAAGTACACAAACGGCCTTCCGTACAACAATGAAAAAAACTAGAAAAGAAACATAAAAAGGGAAAACGCACCAAAGTTCACAAACACAACAAATAAACATTATCCTTATCAAAATCCACCCCAGGGCAAGTCATTTTCCAAGATCAACAATAGATGCGGTACTTTAACCTAACTCAGAGGGTAACATTTAACGAAAAAAGTTTTTAGCGACCTAATCAACTGCCAAACTTTCTTTCATATGAATAAAAGAATGAGTCCTAACCAAATTATGAGACATTAATGTTCTCAGAGAGAGTAGAACCCTCCAAAGAGGAGGTTAACATTTGTTGATGCAGTTAATTAGGAGTTGATCATCATATTCAAAAATTAAATCATCCAAACAGTTTTGAATAGAGAATGAAAAGTATCATATAAAGCCATTCCTTCAGCAAATAAGGGAGTCAGAACGAAAAACCCAAGTCCCTCCATCTATAAGCCATCCATTAGAACCTCTGACTAGTAAAGAAACAGCAGCAGTTCCCAAATGCTCATTAAAGGCACAATCAGAATCAATTTTTAATAGAGTTACCTAACGGTATTTGCCAATGAGCACTCATCCATGGACCACAAGAGTTGAAGATACGATTATTCTCATGAGCAAATTAAAGAAACCATTAGACTCCCAGAATTCAGCCAAATATTTTCCTGCTTGTGCAATTACAAACTCAGGATCAAGGGGAACATTTTTCAGAGATAAAGGCATTTCTTCCTTTCCACAAGAACCATAAAATAACATAGAGTAATGCCTTTTGCAAGGGGGAGAAGTTGAGATCACACAAGCATTCTGAGGGCCACAAGTTACAATTATCAGCGTTGAAAGAGAAAGAACTCACAAACCACACTGGAGGCACCCAATCACACTTCAAAAAAAAAAAAATATGAGATACAGATTCAGCTTCATTTTTACAAACTAAACACAGATCAGTCACACAACATCTCTTTTTTGCTAGATTATCAGAGGAAGGTAAAGCATTAGATAAGGCTTTCCATGGGAAATTCCTGATTTTGTACGGGACTTTAAGGCTCCAAACTTCCTTCCACACTAACCTATGGCAATTATTCGATGACGGAAAAAGATGCATTCTCTTCAGCAACTGAGATTCTGCAAAACTCTATAACCTTATTTAACTTGATAAACACCATTTCCCCCCAGTCCAAAGCCATTTATCCTCTCTTCTATTAATGGGTACTACTGTATTTAGAATAGCCTTCTTCTCTTCCTCACCAATCCACCACTCGATCTGAAATAAGAACCACTCCCTCCCCCTCCTAATATCAGCAACCTTTAACTGAGACAACGAATCATGAGGGCATGGGGAGGACAGTCTGCCTCTATAGAGACCTGGAATCCAACCTTCAACTAACACTCCCTGTTGCTTTTAGAACTTCAAAATGTATTTCGAATTGTAAACATCAAGGGTACTTTTAATGTATACGTTGGATAATTGTACATTAAAAAAATCAACATGTGATCATCATAAATAATTAATTTTTTTAGATTTTTAAATTAGTTCTCTAATTTTTTATATTAGGAGTGGAGGAAATTACTAAATTTGAGAAATTGTGAAAAGAAAGGTGGCAGGCACAAATGGATGATCTTATTGTAAAGAAAAGTCATAAATTGGGTTCAATATGTAAAAGAACAATCAACCTAACCATGGATTGAAGATTATAAATATTATAGTGGTAAACTTAATTTACTGTGATTCCAACAGCATTGCTATTTTAGCAGCTTCGCAGTGATTAGTAAGAAAAGATGGAAAAATGGGTGACGATTATGAATATTATGCCCTTGGATCAAATATCTTCTCTGATGCCAATTTCTCTCGTTCCAACTTCATCTTCTTGACGACATTGGTTTTTCAGTTTGAAGTTTGATCTTGTTTTCTTCGATTATACCAGAAATACAAAAAGAAAGAAACATCGGGATATATCAACGGAATGCTCCAACCATAAATACACTAGGCTTCCTCTGTTTCACCCGTGAAAAAAAGAGGTTTTTTTTGCCATTTGATTCATTGAAGTCGTTCTTTGTTTTCTGGTAACATTCGGGTCGTCCAAGTTTTTTTAAAAGAGTATCTTTTGAAAAGATTAAACAAACTGAGCCCGATCAATCAAGACAGCAAGAAGTTCTACATATTTGTCTTTTTGTCTCAAACTGGGAATGTGAGATGTCGATTTCTTTAAACAATACCGAGCACCTCGACTCAACCCGGTCAATATTCTGCGTAAGTTAATTATCCAGGGAGATGTGGGAGGGAATAGTAACGGGGAATTCTCGGAATGTGTACAAACAATAAATCCTTTTCCTTTATACAATCCAGAATCTACAATGATAAATCGAAAAACTCAAACCTATTGATGAAATATCACAAACAACAAATCCTATGCATTATACAAAACAAAATCAAGATATCAAATCCATACAAATCCCAAGCTATTCCCCGATGTATGTGTGTATGAAAGTGTTCATATTGGGAAAAAACTACGTCTTCCGCCCTTAATTCTCTTCCAAAAAAATCAACTAAAACATCAAGTGAAAGTTCCAGTACCCCAAATTTATCGTCCAGGGGCCGGAGTTGTGGCGATGGCGGCAATAGCAGCGTTAATTGCCGCGGCGCCACGTTCGAAGGAGACATACTCATTGGGCTGCGAGTTCTCTTGTGGTTCCATGAACATATCTTCCGGTATCCTCAAGGCGCCATGAACGCAAACAACAGCCAAACCAATCATCACCGACGAAAACAGAATCGACCCAACACTGGTCAGAAACACAACACACAGGGACAAACCAGAGAGCAGGACCAACATTTCAAAATCGGTGAAGATTCGGCCGAAAAGAACTAGAGGCTGATCGGCGGATCGGAAGACGTAGAGGAAGAACCAGGCGGCGACAAGACCCAAGAGGAGGAGGAGAGAGAAAGGTTTGGTAAGGAGAGAAACAGCAAGAGCGAGAGCGCCAATGGCGTAGTAATTGACGCGGAAGTAGGCGAAGTTCTTGCGGATGCGGAAGGCGGCTTCGGATAAGTTCTCGGGTTTGGAGAATGCGGTACGGTCGATGAGTTCGACCCATGGACGGCGCTGGGAGAGGCTGTTGCGGAGGGAATCGGAGGCTTTGGAGATCAAGGCACGTAGTGGGGGCTGAACTTCAATGACGGGGACGTCGGCACCAGCGCTGGTAAATTGGGCTCTGGTAATGGGGAGGACGGGTGGGGCTGGAGCGACCATTGCGGATATGGGAATGAATCGAGAGGCAGGGAGGGAGAGACGGCAATGAAGAAGTGAAGTTGAAGGTTGAGAGATCAGAAAATAGTTCCTCTCTGTTTCAAGAGAGAGAGAGAGAGAGGAATGGAGAATATTGAGTATGGGGTAAGGAAGGGTTTAACGTGAGAATTCAGGAAGAGGCATTTCAATGGCTATACATTATTTTTAGATTTTCTAATTTCTTGTATTATATTAATATCGGTTTTAAATCAATTAACCGCTTATTCTTAAGCTCTCTTATTATACTCCCACTCTTGTTTCTACTTTCCACACCAATTGTCCAATTTAATCCTTTAATTATTATTTTTTCTTAAAATTAGATTGTGTTCTCTGTGTTTAATTAATGCACCGTTTGAAGCAAGTCTACACATTACAAACAATAAAAGTTTTTGAATATTCT
>JANTPZ010127946.1:0-11882 GCA_025593235.1 Vachellia pachyceras
ATGTATATCCATCCATCTTGATTGTAACATTTATTACTTATGGCTCTTAGATGTCACTCTTAGAGGCCTATAAATAGGGCTTTGTACATGGCATACAATACACATCCAAAGTGAATAGAATTCCTCTCAAACTCTCTCATTCTCTCAAAATTTCTCTTCTCTTCTCTTTCTCTATTTAGCTTTAATTTATAATATAAATGTTGAAAAATACCTTTTATCTTTTATAAAAATAGTATCTCGCATCATAAACATTTTTTGGATTCTAAAACGCATACAATGATTTAAAAACGTGCCTAAAATGCCATAGACTTAACTTTAGCTAACACCATTAAATCATTTTTATTAAAAATTCATCCCAACCGCATCTTGTTTTAAGATTATTTTAAACTTAGAAAATGAAAATTGCCCTATCTAAGAATTTTGTTTAAACAATCTCAGTGGTTTAAATTTTTTTATCAGGATATCATATGTCAATAATATTTTATAAAATTCATCATTTTAAGGTTAGAAAAACTACATTTTAGTTTAGGATCATAAAATAAATATATTTTATTATCTCAACGTTTTGTGTAAACAACATTTAAAACTTAAACTTTCTTCTGCATTCTATAAATCAAAATTATCTTTAAAAATTCATCTATTTCGGGAAAAAATACCACACTAGTATCAAAGATTAAACACTCCAGCTCCATGACTTAAAAATATTAGTCAAAATTAACCTCCGCAGTATTTTATGCTTGATTTTGAATCATTGGATACATTTTTGCAATAAAAAATTGTTTGCAGCGTCAAATGTTCTTTTCACAAACCTATTAAAAAAAGCACTTTGCAGTATTAATGGAGAAGTGAAATTCTTGTCTGCTATAGAAATACTACGTTACTTGGACACTCCATAGTTAAAATACTCTAAATTTTTCTCTCCAACATTTATTTTTCTCCCAATTTAACAATTGTGATGGCGTGTATCAAGTAATATCTCTAGAAATTTTTCTTTTTTCGTTTTGCAAAAATAAAATCTGACCAGAGGGTTCAGGGGCGTGTCCACTCTCATCATCTCAAGTGGCCGTAGGAGGGCGTTTCATTTCCTCTGGGGGAAATCCAAATTCGGATGAAGGACATGAGCCTCTAAATCGAAGTGGGGATGTGGTTTTGCAGAGTTGTTTCACGGTATGGCTTCTCTGAATTTCCTTTGTTTTTTTCATCGTCCATATCTCCCTCCCTTCTTCCCCTTTCTTTTGCCCTTACTTCCAACTTCAGCTCTCGTTCCCACCCGCCAAATCCTCAGAGCTTAGAAGAGGCTCTCTCTGCTTTTAATCGCTTTCTTCATTTGCGCCCCCCACCTTCTATCATCCAAATTAATAAGATCATAGGATCCCTTGCAAGAATGAAACATCATCGAACCGCTATCTCCCTCTTAACACAAGCGGAATCTGAGGGATTCTTGCCATCTTTGGTTACATGGACCATCTTGATTAATTGTTACTGCCATTTGGGTCAAATGGCTTTTGCTTTCTCTGCCTTGGGCAAGATTCTCAAGATGGGCTTTCAGCCAGATACGTTTACTTTGACTATACTAATGAAGGGTCTCTGCATCAATAACGACGTTGGGAAGGCCTTAGACTTTCACGATGATCTGACAGCAGAAGGGTTTGGGTTAAATGAAGTTAGTTACCGTACACTGGTCAATGGACTGTGTAAGACTGGAAAAACGAGAGCTGCGGTTAAGTTACTCCAAGTAATGGCCAGGGGGCCAGTTAAGCCTGATTTAATTATGTATAATACAATTATTGATGGCTTTTGCAAAGAAGGACTCATAACTGAAGCCTGTGATCTGTTTCATGAAATGGTTGATCATGGAATATCTCGTGATGTTGTGACCTACAACTCACTCATTCATGGTTTTTGTGTTATGGATGAATGGACGGAAGCCGCAAAATTGTTTAATCAAATGAGACTCGAAGGCACCAACCCTGATGTTCGAACTTTTAATACATTGGTTGATGCATTTTGTAAGGAAGGAAGTGTTGCCAAAGCTGAAGCTCTTGTTGCAATGATGATGAAGTGCGATACCAAACCCGATCTTGTTACTTACAACTCTTTAATGGATGGGTACTGTTTGGTGTATAATGTTGGCAAGTCAAGAGAATTATTCAACCAGATGGTCAAAAGTGGTTTGGCTCCTGATGTTATTAGTTATAACATTTTGATTAATGGGCTCTGTAAAATCAAGATGGTGGATGATGCCATGGATCTCTTTACAGAAATGAAGCGCAAAAACTTGAGTCCCAGTACTGTCGCCTATAACTCTCTTATTGACGGTTTGTGCAAATCAGGTAAGATGTCATATGTGCAGGATGTCATTTATGAGATGAAGGATAGAGCCTGTGCCCCAAATATAATAACTTATAGTACCCTGTTAGATGGATTGTGCAAAAACAATCATCTGGATCAAGCGGTTACAATATTTCAGCAAATTGTTCAACAAGGAATTCGGCCTACCACTTACACGTACACCATACTTATTGATGGTCTGTGCAAGGGTAACAGATTAAATGATGCACAACAGATTTTTCAGCATCTCTTGGTCAGTGGTCATCCTTTAGGTGTTCAAGCATATACTGCTATGATCAAAGGACTTTGTAAAGAGGGTTTGTATGGTGAGGCAAAGTCCTTGCTTTATAAAATGAAAGAGAAAGGATGCTTGCCTGATGTTGTAACTTTTGAAACAATTGGACGTTACTTGAGAAAAGATGTGAATGGTGAGGTAAAGAATCTTGTTGGTGAAATATTCAATGGAGTTCATTGAAATGATAAAAGCAGGTCAGATACTCTGCTCCAAATTTTATATGGTACTTTGTTCAAGGTGGAAAGAGGCGACAAGTGCTTTTTTTAATTCATTTTCTAAAGTAAAATTTGTTTTTCTGTAGTATCTGATTGCTGTTGAAAAGATTTTGTTTGACTCGTGTGTGTCATATATTTATTATGGACTTTTGTTGTAACTGGTGATCTCTCTCTGTTTTCTTCTTTCTGGGCTTGACATGAGTTTGGTCCTTCTCTCTTTATTGCTCTTCATTTGTCTGATGTAATGATTCAGGCTTATCACAGTTTTTGCTTTTGGGATGGATTTTTTTCTAATTTAATTTTTAGCTCAAATGAAGTGTGTTTGGATTCATTCATCTAATATAATGATTGATTAAAAAAAATCATGATGATATTTTGGTAGGTTGGACGTTTTCAATGAAACGAATGCCTGAACTTCTTAAGGCATGGGTCTAAGATTACTATTGAAATACACTGAGCACTTGTTCTTCTGCAATTTTTCTGGAAGAGCTCCTTGTGATTATGTATGAGATATCAATGTGACATTAACTTTTTCTTGTTTTGTCTTGTTGTTTTGCTCCCAAATTTTTGGAATCTCTTTGGTGCCTTCACATCAAATATTGCACTCCTCTCTATCTTAAATTTATGTTCTGTTTACCTAATTCATTAGACTAAAATGTTAGTTAATATAGCATGTTTTTCTATAGCATACTAGTCATCCTGTTTATTTCCTCTTCTCTTTCTTTTGATCATTTTAAGGAGCATCAATAGGGATAATTTGAGAAAAATTAGAAAAAGGTCTCACGTTAAGAACCGGATTAGTAATTCTAGATTTTGTCTGGATCATGCTTTTACTAGACTTCCGGATACCATGTGATTTTAGTCTGAATTGGATTTGTCTCTGCAAAATTCAGTTATTTCTCTCGGGGTTAGATTGTTATGCTTTACTTGGCTTCTGGTTGCTTCTGTGCTTGCTACTATGTGATTTTCATCCGGATCTTGTAAAGTAGTAGTTTGTGATTCTGTTATGTTTAATTTGAAACTTAGAATGGTCTTGCAAATAGAATTATATGAAATACAATTAGCGGTTGGGACATCTTTAATATATGCGAGGGGCAAATTACTTTTTACTGCAAATTAGACCTTATAATATGAATCGGTGGTAATATATTTAAACATTCGTTGATGGGAATGTTGAATGCTGTGTTATTTGCTTGGGACATGTAAGCTACTGTTCCGATCTTATTTATAGGGTAGATGTAGAAGGTTTAATTTAGTCTTATTTACAAGTCCGTCAATTAAATTTTTTAAGATATTGTATAATTTTAACCTTAATTTATTAAGTGTTAATTTTAATCTCATACATTATAGTGGTTATTAAATAGGTATAAAGTTATAAATGTATTGAATTTTAAAGCATTATTAATATGGTTTAAATATTTTCCTTGATTTATGCAAAACTTTGTGGAAGTGATTTTTAAATAGGCAAGAAGAGTATTTATTCATGTGCATATATCACTGCTAGGCCCATAAGTAAGAGTAGTTGATTGAGGTTTGTAGTATGTTTATGTAGTCATTGTTGTTGATTCACGGTATCTAAATCTAAATTATTGGTACAATATTAGTGCGGAAATTTCACTGTTTTCAAGCTGTTAGGTTATTAGATTACTTTATCTTTTTTCATCCTGTTGAAATACGTATATCAGGAAATGGGAATCAGAAGTGTTCTTTCTAGGAAATCAAGTATATCAAGAAGGTTGGGGCCAAGAAGATCACGAGAAGACGGAAGTGACAAAGAATGCAACAGTGATTATATGAGCGTATTTGATGTTTTCCTTCGATCATTATAGGAAAAGATGAAGTGAATGTGGGTTTTGCTGGTTCCTTCAAACTGTAATGCAGATTATATATTTGATCCTACTTATTCGCCATTGTTTGACAGAAGGTTCGAAATATGTTATCTTGTTAAGGAATTAGCCTTCGGATTTGAGGAGTTAAATGGCCTTAATTTGATCCCATTCCACACCCAGTTGGGTGAATCAAGTTGTTCTTTTTCCTTTGTTTTGACGTTGAAGATAAGCCATATTGTTTAGGGTCAGCCGATCAGCACCTCAACGTAAGCCGGCAGGCTTATTTGGAATTTTATTTTCGCACCCCTATTTATTGTTCTATAAAAATTGGATGTAATCTTGACCATAGTTCCAATGTTTCGATTAGATTCTTGAATTTGATTTCACATCGTCAATGTAAATGTATAATATGAATTTTATCTTCACTTCCGTAAAAATATTTTTAGAAGTAATTAATTTACACCATATATTTTTAATTCCTTAAATTTACATTAAATTTTAAGTGAATCCATTAAATTTAAAAAAATACACTTTTAATATTTTATTGTTAACACCATTAGTTTCACTTAATGAAACATGTTTTTTTAGTAAATTTAAACAGTGTTTTTACAATTAAATATTAATAAAACATGTTAAGAATTAATATTTATTTATACTTTTAACTTTATTTAATTGCATAATCACTTTTAAATTTGTCGAATAACCATTATTTAACGGTATTGAAAATAAATAACTAAAAGTCCATTTTGAAAAACAAAGAAATAAATTGAAATTTGATATGAATTTAAATGATTAAATATATAATTTAATCAATCTTAATCTACTTGATCTTTCAAGTTTATAATATTTTATTTCAAAGTGTATATTTTTCATTTTTGAAAATCTCAAGTTAACCTTGTAAAACGCCAAAAAAAAAGTTAAATCTTAAATTTGAGTCTTTGAAGTTAAATCTCATTTTGAGTTAATTTTCTTAGTTAATTATGACAGCCCTTACAGATTCTCCATGATATGCATAGGTCAGTATGGACTGTAGGATGCAAACTACGGAATATAATATTGTAGAACTATTTCTATAATTATTAAATATGTAAGCAACTGCAATTGTATTTAAGTTTTTCCTAAATTTAATTTATTTTAAGTGGTGTGAATTACTCAGTAGTAATGAACTTTATCTTTTTTTTTAAAGGAAGTTTATACTAAGTTTATGTATGATTATGATATGCACATCTTGTAGATAACACGAATCATAAATTATAAAATACTTAGTTGTTGGAATCTGAGCAAATATTGAAGAGATTTCACATAATCCGTTGTAACTTCTTTGATTCATCTCCTTAACAAATTTTATCCCTCATTTTTCTCTCTCATTTCATTTAATGAATAAGAGGAAAAAAAAGGATAAATGTTTTAAAATACCTTTTATTTTGCGTAAAGTGTGTTATAAATAATTTTTGGATGTAAAATACACATAATAATTTAAAAACGTACCTAAAATGTCACAGATTCAACTTTGATTAACATTGTCACGTCATTTTTTTTAAAAAAATCCATCACAACTACATCTTGTTTTAGGACTATTTTAAAGTTAGAAAATGAAAATTTTTCATTATCTTAAAAATTTTGTTTAAACAACCTCTACGGTTCAATTATTTATGAGGATTTCAGATGTCAAGATTTTTTTTAAAACTTCATCTTTTTAATTTCAGAAAGGCTACATTTTGTTGAAGGGCAAGTTTAGGGTCAAAAAATGAAAAATTTCATTATCTAATCATTTTGAATGAACAACCTCTTAAACTTAAACTTTCTCCAACATTACACAAATCAAGATTATTCTTTAAAATTCATCCATTCTGTGATAGAAAGGTAACACTTAGATAAAAAATTGAGCACTCCAAGTCCATGCTCTTTTGGCAATAGATAAAGTGTATTTTGAACCTTTAAAAAAGCACCTTGCAATGCAATATAAAGTGTACACTAGAAACAATGTAGTGTTTGTACACTCATCAAATAAAATATTCTAAATTTCTCTTCCCAACCTTCACTTTTTCTCCCTATTTTCAAGGCATAAGGTACGTATATGATGGCCTTGTATCAAGGAATATAGATCTTGGGACCGTTTATGAACGCGATTGGAAAAGTATTTTTAGGTTGAAATAAATATGGGAATAAGATTATCTCATTTTACAGAAAAATACTATTAAACGTGTGTTTGGCTTCTGGAAATGTTGTTCCAAACAAGCCACCTAACTATCTTCTAAAATTTCCCTCTCATCTTTTTTTTATACATGACACCTTTATTTTTGGGAGAATGACCTCAGGTCCAAGTAAGACATTTAAATATAAAATGGTCTCAAACATTTACATTAAATATAAAATGGTCTTGAAGATTTACAAAATTACAAAATGGTCCCAAAGCTGCTGGGGTTATAAATGAAGGCCGCTGATGTTATTAAAGGTTGTTTGTCATTAACAACCTCAGCAGCCTTCATTTACAACCTCAGCTGCTGCTAAGGTTGTTAATGACAAACAACCTTTAACAACCTCACAATCCTCTATTTACAACCTCAGAAACTTTTATTTACAACCTCAGTAGCTATTTTTGGACCTTATGGTAATTGTTTGGGACTATTTTGTATTTAAGTGTCTTACTTAGGACTTGTTTGTCATTTTCCCTTTATTTTTCTCTTAAGTGTGTTTGTCAATCGGTTAGAAGAAATAAGTTACAGATTTCAAAATGATTTTACTGATTTCGAGAACTTTTATGGATTTTAATACATTTTTTGCAAATTTCACGATTCATTTTACAGATTTCAATATACTTTTATCTTAAGTAACGTTTACTGTTGGAAAAAATTGTTTTGCAAACATGGTCAAAGTTTACATTTACGAGGGATCTATGCGCACAGGAATTCCTCTAGAAATTTCTTTCTTTTTTTT
Source organism: Vachellia pachyceras (assembly GCA_025593235.1). Classification (NCBI taxonomy): domain Eukaryota; kingdom Viridiplantae; phylum Streptophyta; class Magnoliopsida; order Fabales; family Fabaceae; genus Vachellia; species Vachellia pachyceras. The sequence goes on from JANTPZ010127946.1 coordinate 7,608, forward strand.
TTTGTTGAAAAAATAAAATCTGCCCAAAAATTGTGTTGCAAAAACAAGCACACATTCACGATTCATCCCAAGTGGCCGTAGGAGGGCGTTTCGTTTCCTCTGGTGGAAATCTGACTCAGATGAAGGACATGAGCCTCTGAATCGAAGTGGGGATGTGGTTGTGCAGAGTTGCTTCAAGGTATGGCTTCTCTGGATTTCCTTTGTTTCTTTCATCGTTCACGTCTCCATCCCTTCTTTCCCTCCCTTTTGCCCTTGCTTCCAACTTCAGCTCTTGTTCCCACCCGCCAAATCCTCAGAGCTTTGAAGAGGCTCTCTCTTCTTTTAATCGCTTTCTTCATTTGCGCCCCCCACCTTCTATCATCCAAATTGATAAGATCTTAGGATCTGTTGCAAGAATGAAACACCATCGAACTGCTATCTCCCTCTTAACACAAGCGGAAGCTAAGGGATTCTCGCCATCTTTTGTTACGTGGAACATCTTGATTAATTGTTACTGCCATTTGGGTCAAATGGCTTTTGCTTTCTCTGTCTTGGGCAAGATTCTCAAGATGGGCTTTCAGCCAGATAGGTTTACTTTGACTACACTAATGAAGGGTCTCTGCATCAATAACGACGTTGGGAAGGCCTTAGATTTTCACGATGATCTGATAGCTAAAGGGTTTGTGTTACATGAAGTTAGTTACGGTACACTCGTCAATGGACTGTGTAAGACTGGAAAAACGAGGACTGCTGTTAAGTTGCTCCAAATAATGGCCAGGGGGCCAGTTAAGCCTAATTTAATTATGTATAATACAATTATTGATGGTTTTTGCAAAGAAGGACTCATAACTGAAGCCTGTGATCTGTTTCATGAAATGGTTGATCATGGAATATCTCCTGATGTTGTGACCTACAACTCTCTCATTCATGGTTTTTGTGTCATGGATGAATGGCCGGAAGCCACAAAATTGTTTAATCGAATGAGACTTGAAGGCACCAACCCTAATGTTCGAACCTTTAATACATTGGTTGATGCATTTTGTAAGGAAGGAAGTGTTGCCAAAGCTGAAGCTGTTGTTGCAATGATGATGAAGTGCGTTACGAAACCTAATCTTGTTACTTTCACCTCTTTAATGGATGGGTACTGTTTGGTCAATAATGTTGGCAAGTCAAGAGAATTATTCAATAAGATGGTCAAAAGTGGTTTGGCTCCTGATGTTATTAGTTATAACATTTTGATTAATGGACTCTGTAAAATCAAGATGGTGGATGATGCCATGGATCTCTTTGTAGAAATGAAGCGCAAAAATTTGTGTCCTGATACTGTCACCTATACCTCTCTTATTGACGGTTTGTGCAAATCAGGTAAAATGTCATATGTGCAGGATGTTATTTATGAGATGCATGATAGAGGTTGCGCCCCAAATATAATAACTTACAATGCCCTGTTAGATGGATTGTGCAAAAATAATCATCTTGATCAAGCGGTTACAATGTTTCAGCGTATTGTTCATCAAGGAAGTCGGCCTACCACTTACACATACACCATACTTATTGATGGTTTGAGCAAGGGTAACAGATTAAATGATGCACAACAGATTTTTCAGCATCTCTTGGTCAGTGGGCATCCTTTAGATGTTCAAGCATATACTGCTATGATCAATGGACTTTGTAAAGAGGGTTTGTATGGTGAGGCAAAGTCTTTGCTTTATAAAATGAAAGAGAAAGGATGCTTGCCTAATATTTTAACTTTTGAAGCAATTGTACGTCACTTGAAAAAAGATGTGAACAGTGAGGTAAAGAATCTTGTTGATGAAATATTCAATGGAGTTCATTGAAATGATAAAAGCAGGTCATATACTCTGCTTCAAATTTTATACGGTACTTTGTTCAGGGTGGAAAGAGGCGACAAATGCTATTTTTACTCATTCTTTTAAAGTAAACTATGTTTTTCTGTTGTGTCTGATTGCTATTGAAGATATTTTACTTGACTCGTATGTGTCATATATTTATTTTGGACTTTTGTTGTAACTGGTGATCTCTCTCTGTTCTCTTTTTTCTGGGCTTGACCTGAGTTTGGTCCTTCTTTCTTTACTGCTCTCCATTTATCTGATTTAATGATTGAGGCTTATCAAAGTTGTTGCTCATAGGAAAGACTTTTTTCTAATTTAATTTTTAGCTCAAATGAAGTGTGTTTGGATTCAATAATCTAATATAACGATTGATAAAAAAACATCAGGATGATATTTTGGTAGGTTGGACGTTTTCAATGAAAAGAATGCCTGAACTTCTTAAGGCATGGGTGTATGAATACTATTGAAATACTCTGAGCACTTGTGGTTCTGCAATTTTTCTGTAAGAGCTCCGTGTGATTTTGTATGACATATCAGTGTGACATTAACTTCTTCTTCTTCTTTTGTCATGTTGTTTCCTCCCTAATTTTTGGAATCTCTTTGGTGACTTCACATCAAATATTTTACTCCTTTCTATCTTAAATATATGTTCTGTTTACCTAATTTGATTAGACTAAAAATGTTAGTTAATATAGCATGTTTTTCTATAGCACACCAGTCATCCTGTTTATTTCCTTTTTTCTTTTTGATTACTGTATGGAGCATCAATAGGGATAATTTGAGAAAAGTTGACAAACATTGGGAAAACGTCCCATGTTGAGATCGGGATGAGTAATTCTAGATTTTGTCTAGATCATGCTGTTACTAGACTTTCGGATACCATGTGATTTTAGTCTGGATTGTATTTGTCTCTGCAAAATTCAGTTCTTCCTCTTGGGGTGAGATTGTGATGCTTTGCTTGGCTTCTGGTTGCTTCTGTGCTGGCTGCTATGTGATTTTCATCCGGATCTTGTAAAGTAGTAGTTTGTGATTCTGTTATGTTTGCTTTGAAACTTACAATGGTCTTGCAAATACAGTTATATGAAATACAGTTAGCTGGATGGGGCTTCTTTAATAGATGTGAGAGGCAAATTACTTTTGAACTACAAATTAGATCTTATATCAAGGATCGGTGATAATATATTTAAACATTTGTTGAAGGGAATGTTGAATGCTTTGTTATTTGCTTGGGACATGTAAGCTACTCTTCGGGTCTTATTTATAGGGTTGATATAGAAGATTTTATTTGGTCTTATTTATAAATCCATCGATTAATTTTTTTAAGATATTGTATAATTTTATCCTTAATTTATTATATGTTAATTTTGCTCTTATGCATTATAGTGATTATTAAATAGTTATAAAGTTAGAAAGTTATTGAAAGTAGAATTAATATGGTTTAATGTTTTCCTTGATTTATGTAAAACATCATAGAAGTGATTTTTAAATAGGCAAGAAGAGTATTTATTCATTTGAATATATCATTGCTAGGCCCATAATTAAGAGTTGTTGATTGTAGTTTTTAGTATGTTAATGTAGTCACTGTTGTTGATTCACTGTATCTAAATCTAAATTATTGGTATAATATTAGTGCGGAAATTTCATTGTTTTCAAGTTGTTAGGTTATTATATTACTTTATCTTTTTTCTTCCTGTTGATTTTGTTACTTAAATTTGTTTTATGTAAGAAAAATAATCCATTCATATATTGGCTTTCAAAATCATCTTTTAAAATAATAAATTATCAAAATGGCTATTTTTGCCTATATTTCGAAGTGCTTACTGCTTAATATAGAAATAAGTGATAGGCAACCAGTTTTATTAAAGAGCATTGGGAGGCCAATGGGTTTATGCAATCTGTGGGGCGCAAGTCAGGTGATGATTACAGATCTTCGGCTAGGAAGCAGATTTGGGTCCCGCCAATTGGTAATGGGCTGAAGATTAACATTGACTGTGCGTTTGATTCTGTATCTGGAAGGGCTACTATTGCTTTTATTGTGAGAGACTCTTGTGGATGGTTGCTGGACGGAGTAGCTAAGTTTGTAAATGCACACTCAGTGAAGCTTTAGCTCTCTTTGAAGCAATGAAGTATGCGGGTTCTAATGATATTGATGACGTTAGTTTCGAATCTGACAACCAAGATTTGGTCTTGGCTGGTCTCCAAATGATTGGAGATGTGTGGTTATCCTTGAACATATAGTGGAGTCAAGGAAGTTTATTAGGAATCATTCTTGTGTTTGGATTCCTCGTGAAGCAAATTTGGTGGCTTCATTGGATTGCTAAGGTTTCATTGGGTGGGTCTTACCCTCCGGATGGGGTTTTCCGACCACCTGTTCAGCTGGGTCGTTTATTGGAGGTTGATGCTGGTCACTTTGTTTTTGATCTTGGGTGATGTGCTGTAGTCT
>JANTPZ010127948.1:609-14459 GCA_025593235.1 Vachellia pachyceras
CGTCAAAGTGAAAGTGTATTTTGGTTAAATCTAGGACATATGAGGCATAATAACCAGATTCAAGCTACATGAAGAAAGATTGTCTTGTACTGGTCCTGTGAAAGGGATTTCTAGTACAAACATCTAAAAGACGTCATGCCCATGCGGTCACGGCAAAACACCTAGTATGAAAGGAAGAAGAGAGAAGGATGATGCCCACATCTCGTAATCCACCAAGTGTGAGTGGGAGATGTTGGGATATGGGCCACCCTTGATGGATTAGGCCCAAGTCTATGGGTAGGTCAAATACGTAAAGCTAAACCCTAGTGGGAAGTTACAAGACAAGTGAGTGGCTCCCCAAAGGTGGCAGACATAACGCATAGAGAAAACAAGTTTTCTCCCTTCCCTTTTCTCTTTCAGAGAATCCTCTCATCTCCTCTCCTCTTGTCTTCGGTGTATTTGCTGTGTATCATATTCGGATCCACTCTTGTGATCCGTCTTCCACGTGGGTATCTGCAGATTCGTAATTCGGCATCTCCAGGTACGCCCGAATTCCTTCATCAACTTTTTGACATCACTAGATGGTGCTATAACCAATTCAAAAACTTTTTATCTGAATTATTAGTGTTAGTATGGCCTTGCACATATTTTGTTTACCCCAATAAAAAGTTGTACCTGTAAATTTTGCTTAGGTAATGCTCTACTTGATTGCTTCTGCTCCGCCCCAATCAAAAGAAGCTTGTTATCCACAAGTCTAGTTAATTGCAACAAATGTCTGCTTGATTGTTTCTGCTCCGCCCCATTCTCTCATGCAAGAAACATGAACGTAGATGGGCATGGAGTTGTTAAAATTGCAACTTTGTGGACTGTTTATTCATACGAATGATTCATCATATGGCTTTGCACCAGCCATGATACGTGTGCTGCCTATCGGGCTTTGTGTGTTATGACCCGTGATGACTATTCTATCATACTTTCAGATTTGTCCAGAGCAGGAAATCGATAACTTGGTTAAGTTATTCCCTCCACATCTGCACAAAAAGGCACTATATATGTAACTCATCAAATAAGTGAGAAAGGAAGTGGGCATTAACTTTAGTGCTTAAGCCAGAAATAAGGTAGAAATTGCCTTTGATACGAAATATTGTGGCTTAGGGCAGTTGACAAGCAAAACTTGATGAGAAGATTACAAGAAATGAAGTAAGCAAGTCAAAATTGGAATTTCAGGTGAAGGGTTGTGATTTAGATGTACTAATTACTGCATGATGACTTACAAGAACTCTAAAAACCAAATGGAAATGGCATTGGTGATTCTAAAATTGGATCAGCTTGGAGGATTTGGAAGAAAGCTTCCAATTGTTTTCGCTTGATGTTTGATTTTGTGAATTGCTTATGTATTATCAATTATAGTTTTAACTTGTTTTTCGTGGGTAGGTAAAATCAGATCCTCTGAATTATTTCTGTTGAAATAGAGAGAGAAGGGGGCACATTTATGTAGGACTTAAGCATTAGAGATTAAGTTTATTATTGGCTTATCTTTTCCTACTCTTGTACTGGATGATCTGGCGAAAGTCATTATCAACTATGCTTTGCAATTGCAGTTTCTATAGAATATTATCACAAATAATTTATTAATGGCACAATTTATATATGTTATACTACCTCATAATGCAAGAGCTAATTGGAGTTTCTGGATGGTTACTACATATAAGATTTAAATTCGTTGTCTTCGAAGTTTATATTATTTTCTCGAAAGTATCTTATTTATTGCATACATTAAAAGGTTTTGTTTAACGATAAACATGATGAAAAATGATATTTTTGAAAAATCAATTTATATTTATTATAAATAATTAACTACTTTTTTTAATGTACTCAAATTATGTATCTACCTTGAGATAATATTGAAGTTGGGATAATATTATATGTGGATAACTAACGTCTGATGTCAATCAGAAAAAAAAAACGTATTGAAATTTGGAAAAGATTAAACGTTTAGATAACTGACGTTTGTTATCAACAAAAAATGGTGAAAAAGGCTTAAAAAGCGACATTGCTTTGTAAAAATGCTTTTCTTTTTTTTTTTCCAAAAAAAAACCGATGTCTGGAGGTAGTAAATTTTTAAAATTTTACCTAGTCACTTTGTGTTTACAATTTACACGACTAGAGAGAGAAATCGTTTGTGGTCCTCTACCGCTACCCCACATGAAGTGGAAAGTGCATCCTCTACTTCTCACCGGTGTTTCCCCACCCTTTTTTCACGTTTTTATATCATTCATTTCTTAACTTTTTGGATTTTTTTAATGGAAACTGAAATTGATTATTTGGTATTATTTGTTTGAGTTGAAAACGTGATTTGGCAATGTGCTTGTTGGTTTGATTGGTTAAAACCTTTGGATTGTATTTTATAAGAAGTTATGTCATATGACAATGTGATTATATTTTATTCGTTCATACACATGCAAACATTACTTATTCGTAACGGAGATCACTGAAATAATTGTTGGAGCGTGAGAGGGTGATTATATTTCAGGTTAATATGGTCTTCAATTTTTTGATATGTTTATTTCAAATTTTTGAGCCATTTTTTGTTTGAATAATGTGAAATCTATTTAAACAAGAACTTTATTTATATAAGAACTTTGGTTAACAAAAAATTTGGCCATAAAGTTTCATGGTAAATGAACTTTATTTGGGTTATCGTTTTGCACTTGAATCTCCTATTATAGAATGCTTTATTTGTTGAATTATTGTTTAATTGTTGAGATTACTATTATTTTTATTTTTTGCTTGGAGTAAGTTTTTAAATATTGTTCCAGTAGTCCTATGTTATTGTTGGTTTTTGTTGCATTTATTTGTATTGAAGTTTTGGACTGAAATTCATGAATATCTGCTTATCTATTTGTTTTAGCTCTCTCTGGGTTCATCATCATCTTATAGCAATGTCTTTAGATCTTGCTTTTGACTTTAATTTCCAAATTTTCTTGCAATAATCACAATAAAGAAGTTTGTGCAAATCAATGTAATTAAAGGAAGTTATAAAACTATTACAATTTGGCCAATTTAGCATCTATTTTTATAATTCCTTTAATTCAATTTATCAATAGCCATGATCAAACCCTATAGTTATAATACAATATTTGAAATAGATATATATAATAAATTAGGGATTAATCATCTTACCTTTCCATCATAAACTTTGTTAATTAATTAATTTGAATTACCTTGTCACCACTATAACTTAATTACTCATGTTAAAGTCTCCAACAGAAGAATTAGAAGAAAATAGTGTGGCTACGAGTACTTGATAAAGATTAAATCTGTAAACATTCCTTGCTTATTCCACAGCAAATATATAATGCGTATTTAAGAATTCGTTAAAAAACGATCGTTGGAAGAAAATACTTTTGGCAGAATGCATTTATTATTTATATTTAAATGAACCGTTGATAAAAATGGCTTTTTGTAAATAGATTTATATTTGGATAAATGTTATAGAAGTGATTTTTGGATGAAAATTACTTAAAAGGGTATGATTAATACATGTAATTATAATCGGGTCTTCTCTCATTTTAGCACTTTATCTCTACTTACGTCTAGTACAATTTGCTGTTCCTGTTTCCTCAATTAGCTCACACGAGCCATCCACTTACAGGAGGCCATTCTCCGTTATATGCATATTTGTGTATTGAACAATTAATTAATTCATTATGCAAAATTGAAATGGATGAACACTAATACTTTTCTTGGGGCAAAACTTAGGTCAAATTAATTAGGTCCGGTGGGCCTATCAAATTCTGCCGTCTGTATTAATTTGACAGGTCAGCACATAACCCCAAAGCCACAGTCTTGAATTAAAAAAAAAAAATAGAGGAAGGCATTCTACATATTTGTCTGAGCAGCATGTGGGAGTGCTTGAAGTCCATTGTCTGGGAACCATTCACAAATAACCTTAATATCCATAAACATTCCATTGACCATTTCAGACGAGTGCCCAAACATAAAAGAAAGTTTGCAGAATTCCTAAACCATGTTCAATGCGAGCTGCTTACCCCCCCCCACACACACACACACACACACATGTGAGGAAAAAGGGATCAAGTGAGCAAGAGGAGAACAAGCAACCAAGGTTGGACGAGAGACGAGATGGCCACTTATAAGCTCGACGAAGCAGATTAGCGTGAGGAAGTGAGCAACCAAGAGGAGAAAAGCAGAAACCAGATCTGCGCAGGGGGGCTTCGGTGTTTGACCAGACTGAGCGCAGGTGCTTTGGTTGGATGCAGTAATGGAGCGAGAGAGACGAGAGGCTGATGAAGTGGGATGAACTGGGATGCGCACAACGCTTCAAGCATTGTGGGAGAGGCAGCTGAAAGAGAGCGATGCCGGCTTTCAGAGTTGCGAGCGATGGCTGAAAGACGAGACGTGTCACTGGCTTGAGGAATCCGATTCCTGACCATCTGCAAAACGCGTGCAGCGTACCGTTGGAACTTGGAAACTTCCCAAACACACTCCTTTTACCCAACGTGCTCTCCACCGTCCAACGTGCTTTTAACCGTCCAACGTGCTCTCCAAACACACATCAACAGATTAATTTGAATTGATTAAATGCAATCCAAAATCTACCAATAAAAGCCACAAGAAAGGTAACTCAATCAATCTCATTAGTGCAAAAAAATAAATATGTGATAACCAAAATTTTCTTATAGTTGAACAATAAAAATAGATATAAATAATTTAATCTTTTTTTTTTATATACACAAAGAGAGCAAAAGCTCAAAGGAAAAGAGAAAAGCTAAGAAGAGGGGCATAAACCCAGAAGATCGTTAGAGCACAGCTCCTTAAGGTGGAGCGGACAAGAGTAATAAACTCTAGAAAAAGAAATAGACTCCTTTGCAAGAGTATCGGCTACAACGTTATGCTCCCTCGAAATATGCCGGATGGAAACACAGCACTCCCTTTCTATAAGATGCTTGATATCTGCAAAGAGCAAACCAGTATTAGTAAAGTTGATTCAATCTAAAGCAAAACAATATTTGTACAAATGAGCGGAAGCCCCTAAATATAGTCCAATAAACTAAGGCCCAAAAGGATAAAGCAACAATCATTTTTATTAATAAAACATATATTTCCAAAAACAATCAATTATCGTGAAGATTTATGAAAAAAAAAAACTAAAACTCTAGATTGCTTTCAATTTAAGATTCTACTCCCTTGCCATAGCAACAAATATTTGAAATTAAGAGCAATATTTTCTTGAAGAAATAAAACAATTATAAGAGCAAGAACACTTTAGCTTTAAGGATATATGAAGTATGCCATTCGCTTTCCTTGGTTTAAGCTGGATGAAGAGAATGCTTGCTCTATCATAACATGTTTCTCATACTTTTATTGTTGAGTGGTAGAGCAAATTCAAAGTCCAACAACATATATAACTAACACATTTACGTTCACAAATGGACCAACTAAAAGCTTGAACCAGCATTATATTTATTCAATACAGTAATCCAAAATTCAAATAGAAATAAGAAGAAAAAATTGCAAAGAAGCAATTCATAATAATGCATAAAGAGCCACAGAAACATTAACTTATGTGACTCGCAATTCTAAAAGCCCATAGCAAGGTCTTCACAAAGAGGATTGGAATTTCAAGCACTAATTATTGCGTCCACCTGCAGATTTTTTGGAAAAGAATACCAAAAAATATTCAATTTATGTTACATTTGAAAATGAACAAGCCCACTAGATCATTTTATCTAGAAAAATACATATAGTCTAGTCTATCAAATAATAATCTAATCAAGTCACTTGTTACAAAAAAAATAACAATCTAATCAAGATTTCAATATATACCTATTTAGTGTTCGAATCCCCTTTTCATCCAAGTCTTGAAAACTGCCAAGTGAACATAAATCCAATCATACATGTTGGTGAAAAATTGAAAATAAGCAGCTCTCCACGAACTTTTAAAGATTAAAGTTCCACAAACTCCCCAAAATCCAACAAAGAATCCTAAAGTCAAGCTGATGTAGAATCCCAAAGTTATGAGCTCATCTTCTTTATTTGTATCAATGGTTGAACTAGTCTTGTGATTTTGATCAAAGTCATCATTTTTTGAGCATCCTTTTGAGAGTGGTTGGCCACAAAGTCCACTGTTTCCTGTGTAACTAGAGAGATCAAATGTTTGGAGTTGAGTAGTCTGTGGAATTTCTCCTGATAAGTTGTTGAAAGACAAGTTCAAAAAGCTCAAGAAACTCAAAGTTGAGAAACTTATTAGAATTCCACCATAAAGAGTGTTTCTTGATAAATCTAGTGATGTTAACATTCTCATTTGACCCATGTTTTTTGGAATGAATCCTGTGAGATTGTTCCTTGATAGATTTAAGGATGCTAAAGCCATAAGTGATGTTATGCTGGTAGGAATTTCTCCTGTCCGGTGATTACCAGAGAGATCGATGGCTGTCATTAACCCAAGATTCTTGTCATACTTAACATATTCCCCTTTCCAATTCAACATTGCATTTTCTAAGAAATTTGCAACCCATAAATAACCATCAAGTAGATTATAAGAAATAGTATCCCTTGGAAAAGTTAAATTTGACAAAACACTCAAGTTATTGAAGCAATGGGGAATTGTCCCAGTGATGGTGTTTTATGATAGATCTAAAATTTGAAGCAATGATAACTTGCATAAACTTGTAGGTATCTTTCCATGAAGTTTATTTCCTTGGAGCCGCAATACAATCAAATATGGCAAGTGATTACCAATCCATTTTGGCAACTTTCCATGCAAATTATTTTGTCCAAAATCAATAAACTTCAAATTCGAAGAATGCATCAAAGATGGTATCTCTCCAAAGAAGTTATTGTTATTTAAATGGATAGATTCAATGTTCATCAAAGTGCCAATTGAAGACGGTATCATTCCTGAGAAATTATTGTTTGCCAATACCAAAACATCCAAGTACAAAAATTGCTCCCAACAGTGAGGAAGTTTTCCTGACAACAAGTTACTCGACATGTCAAGATAACCTAATTGAGATTGTAATATTGCACATAAAGAATATACTGAGCCTAAGAACTTATTATCTGATAGAAGCAATACTTCTACTTGTGGTGAAAAATGTGGGATGGGACCAGACAAATTGTTGAAACTAAAATCCCAAATATATCCAGATTAAGGCACTGACCTTGGAAATTCTCCATATATTTTGTTATGGTAAATATTCAAGTATTCCAATCTTGGGAATAGGCATATCCACTCAGGAATTGAATCCGAAATTGAACCAATAGAAATGTCCAAATTACGAAGCTCTCTTTGATGCTTGAGCCACATTGGAAAGCCCATGCTGAAATTGCACGACCTTGCAAAAAATGTTCGCAATTGGAAAGGTGGAATCCACTTTGAACTAAAGTTGAATGAAAGGAAATTATGAGAGACACCCAGATCTTTCAGGTTGGGTAGAGTTGATAGATGTACCTCATTGACCATGCCATTCAACTTATTGTAAGACAAATCTAACTCTTCCAACAATGGAAGTTCATGAAACTTTGGGAATGACCCACTCAAATTGTTTTGACTTATATCAAATACTGAAAGATGAGGCCAAGGCCCAAGTGATTGTGGAATGGGTCCATTAAGACTTGTATTATAAAGATGTAGTGACACTAAGGATGAGAATTTTGAAAAATCGGGAAATGGCCCACTACGGAATGGGTTACCAATGAAGCCCAATGTCTCTATATTATGTTGGGTACAATGCAACTATGGTATCAAATCACTTAATGGACCAAGCAAATTGCTGTAAGATAAATCCAACTCACACAATTGACATAAATTAGAGATGGCTTCCCCTATGTCATTGTCAAGATTATTGTATGAAAGATCCAAACTCTCAAGAGAAGTGGCATTTGTAAAGGCATCTGAAGCAACAATTTGTATGGAAGTTGACAAGAGATGTAGACTTCTAAGAGAATTCATATTTGAAAATATGCTAGCAGGAATATGTTGGAAAGTATTTTCAGAGAGATCAATTTCAACAAAGGTTTTGCTAATATTTGACACCCAATATAAGATTGAAGTATTAAGGTCATTACCTTTAAGGTTGAGGCTTGTGAGAGAAATGGAATAATTATTGTAGATCAAAGATTTAGGATTGACTTGAGGCAGAGTACAATCATATAAGCTTAGCTCAAATAGAGAGGTCATTTTTGACAATGACAATTGCCAATCAATAGCTTGACTTAGATTAATACCGGACAAATCAAGACACCTCAAAGAAGAGAGGTGGGAAATCCACTTGAGATCATTGACAATCAAATTATAGTTATACCCAAGGTCAAGATTTTGAAGCTTAGATAGATTCTGGAATTCATGTGGAATAGTACCACTAAGTTCAACATTTGGTAGTATCAATTCTCGTAGTTGATTAAGAGAACCAATGCATTTTGGAATTTTGTTTCCTAAAAAAATTGTTAAAGCCGAGGTTCAAGAGAGTTAGATGTTGCAAATCACATAGTGAAGAACCGATTTTACCTTCTAAATATCTTGAATTATTAGATGGAACTTGCAGATTGGTGACATGACCTGTCAAATAATTGCAAGAAATTCCATTCCACTTGCAACAATCAACTTCATGTTTCCATGATGAAAGAATTCCTTAATCATCAATGAAATTGGCCTTCAACTTGAGAAGATCTCGCTTATCTGTTTTAATGTAACTCTTCATGATGGAATTTCCTGCACACATAAAGATGCTTAAGGCTGCAACCAAGAAATAGATATTGAAATTATGGCCAAACCTGTCGATCACCATGTTTGTGATTCTTTTGGATGATAAAACTTAGATTGCATTGACAGCTAATTAAAACATGTTTTTTTATCAAGAATTAAATTGTATGTTATCTAAATAAAATACTTTTATAATTTTTATCATAAGAATATGACAACATCAAATAATTTTTTCTTTTTACATACAATATAAAAAATGACATTTTGAGATATATGAGGAGCGTATGGCTTATTACTTTTCAAATCACTATCAACAAGTTGAAAGTATTACATGTATTGACTATTCATGTATTCTTCATATCGATTATAAAAAATATGCTATTATTTAACAGCACCTTCAACCCTTCATCCGAATCCAAAGAAAAAAATGAATACCCAAATTTAAACATGGTATGATACTTTCTCGTAAACTTCTTTTAGCATAAGAAAATTGGTAACACGAATATCTTTGGGCTAGAGGCATTGGCTTTTCCCTTTAGAGGGACCCAATATATGTGTGCACTTTGATTTAACTCCTAAAAAATTAAATAAAATTAATGTTACTCTTTTCCTTAACAAATATAATATATATAACCATCTCATGTGTGATACAATAATATCATACTAAGGAGCCAATACATTTAGCATTTTGTAGAATATCGCTGAGGGGAATCTGTGTGTGTGTGTGTGTGTAATTATGAATATCTTCTATCAATTAATAGATTTCTGGTCCAAAAAATGAATTGATACTAAAAAAATAATAAAACAAACATAATGAAGTTTTAAATAAGTAAACGAGTCTAATGGAGCTATGCGTGGTTGCATAGACAACAGTGGGCCACTAGGCGGTAAATACAATTTAAATTCAACAATTTTTATCATTTTTAGAATATTTATAAATCATTTTATTGATTTTTTTTGCAGTAAACACCACAACAGAGTATAGTTTTGGCGCTTGAAATTCACGCCCACTTTTAAAAATAGGGAGTAAAAATGAAGACAGTGAACTTTTGACGCCCTATATGTTAAATAGGGCGCCGAAAGTCATATTTTGGCACCCCATTTTATGATTGGGCGCGAAAAGTTGAACTTTTGCTGCCCTATATGTGGAAACTTTCGGTGCCCTATTCCACGTATAGAGCCCCAAAAGTTGAACTTATGACTCCCTATTTACCAGATATAGGGCACCGTAAGGTGTAACCTACGTCGCCTCTCACCATATTAGGCGTCGTGTGCCCTAACTTTCTACTCCCCTCACATATACACCCCCTGAGAAAAGGCGCCTATTGGGTTAAAAATAGGGCGTAAAAAGTACTTTTTGTAGTAGTGAAAATCACATTTAATTTGATGGGTTTAAGTGATATCCTTTGATTAAAATTCCATATGTGAAACTTCATGCCTTGTTCATTGATAGAATTTGGCATTTCCCTATGGGCTCGCATCATCATCTCTCATTATTTTTCTCTTTCTCTGCGACCAATTCAATTGGCAAGTTTCCATCAGTAAGTCTTTTTTTTTGCCCCAACACGTTCATGTAGGGTACAAATATGACTCTGAGTATTTCCCTATTTTCCTTCTTTTTCATTAATATATTTCTTCTTTGATATTATTTACATATAACTTTTTCAACATATATTAATTTTTTTTTAACGTGAGATCCGGTTAGCAGTGAACATCATGTCTAAGCTTAATGCATCCATACTTAATTAGATTGGATCGGCTTAGAATATAAGACGATTCGAGTAGCATCCCAAAATTTTATTCTAAAATCTAAATAATTCAAAAATAGACTTAATATGGGAGTTTAAACAATAGTTTGAATTTAGGTATAGGATGTTTAATTATAATTAATCTTTTATTTATTTGAACAAATAAATTAACATATAGGTATGAAAGAAATATTTTAGAAGAAAAAATCAGTAGTAATATTGTAATGGAAATTAATTGGGGATGTAAAGAACCAATCCCCCGTTTCACGCTACACGCACTTGCTCTCTCTCTCTCTCTCTCTCTCAAACACACACAATATTCTTATTATTAGAATAAGTTTGTGATATATTTTCATTTAAATTAATCAAATTGAATTCAAACTATTTGTATTAATTAAAATTATTTCTGAAGATAAAAGGAAGATTATAAATGATTAATTTTCATAAAGAAATCCACCACAACTCATCAATGACTCTTGTAGCTAAATAATCTGTGGACCAAAAAAATAATAAATAAATAAATACGTGTGATAATTTATTGGACCACAACCATTGGGTTATTTTGACAAAGGAATATCTAAACTTGGCCAGCCACCTTTTGTTACACACTTGAATTCATAAACCGCACACTAACAAAATTAATGTCACTTTCATAATCACATTTATTACAAGAAAAGGACTCGTGGTAGACTTTAGAGTCATTAATGTTTAGTGTTCAAGGAGATATAAATTTTAATTCTTCAACTTGTAAAATGATTTTAATATACTTGTTTTTTTTGCTAAACATCGGGATTAAATTAGATTCAATCATTTTTAAGGCACTATTGGATACTAAATATGCACATTCTCTCAACCGCAATTTCAAACTTAGACCGTATGAATATGGTTGTTTGAACGAAGAAGTTAAAGTCCTCCACCTCTACTTTTTCAATCCCAATTTCTCGGTACCAAACGTGCATATATATTATTTAGTATAGCATTAGAAAGCACATTCATAGTGTGGAAACGCAGAATTTGAAATAAATCTTCTCTTGCATACTTATCTCGTAAACCGTAAATCTCAAATTTTTTTTAACAAGTAAGATCATGATTGGCGGTGTGTGAAATTCCCTCTACCCAAAGTGTGGAAACGCATGGGGCAGCTAATACACATCCGTTGGGGAAACCCAAGGGAAAAAGATGAGTATGCAAAGTCATTAAAATTATTTTCTTAAATAAAAGAAAGATTATCTGTGCTTCATTTAAAAAAAAAAATCCGATGGATTGGCTCCATATGCTTAATACTAAATGACTTTTGTAGTGTCTTTTTATAAAAGAGATTAAAATATTATAACATATATGGGTCCGAAATAATATTATAAAATATATGGTTTCTTCATAAACATATTTTTGTCAAAAAAATTACTATCAATGGACTAAATTACTATTAGTGGACGGGTCAGTGCTCCCAAACGGCCTCAGTTGTTATGGGGGAGTAATTCGGGATCAGGATGGGCATTGGATTTGCGGGTATAGTGGGAAGCTTGCTCCAGTTCCTCCTACAATTGCAGAGCTTCTGGGGATTATTAATGGGCTGAACATCTGTTGAAATAGAGGTTATAGAAAGATATCCATTCGTACTAACTGTGTTGAAGCTATTAATCTGATCTCTAGAAGGAGTAGTAGTGAGCACCCCTTTAGGGATATTATTGATGATGTTAGATCTTTTGTTTGGTATAGGGATTGGCAGGTGGTTATTAATCATAGCTTTCGAGAGGAGTTGTATATGGCTGATACATTAGCTAAATACTCCCATACTATGAATGTTCCGTTTTATGTTTTTAGTTGCCCCCTTCTTCATAGTTTTGGAGGTGGATCTGATGAAAGAGGCTATTCCTAGTCTATACCTTTATCTGCATCCCCCCCTTTTTTTGAGGAATGATATCAGTATTATTCAAAAAAATTTTGAATAACTTAACATAAACTTTTTCGGCCACATAATGTAAATTCCCTTTGCAAGGTTACAAGTGAGCCAGATGAATAGTTCATTATTATTTAATACACTAAATAAAATTACTTTTATTACACAATTCTGTATTTTATGAATTTATCGAACTTCCATGATGCTTAGCCTCCTGTTCAAGGCCGTTTTAGTTTTATTCATCAATAATTCTCGATTAACTAAAAATATAAACTGAAAACAATTTTTTGACAAATACAAAAAACAGTAATTTAGATTTTATCATGAGCAATTAAAAAGCAAAAAAAAATGCTTTAAAGCTATGAAATTAAATTTTAAATTTAAGAAAGTCAGGAAAAAATATTAGATAAAAATAATGTTGTCTTTGTAACAACCAGCATAATTCCTCTTTCTACCAAAAAAAAAAGGAAAAAATATTATCCTATGTAAATTTTATAACAAAATTAATATGTGGCTACGGAGTATACGCTTGTTGTCCCATGTTAATAATATTATATTGCTGTGATTTAATTGAGGAGTAGAGCACCCCTTCTTGATACAATGGATTACAGATTGATTATCAAATTCAAAAATCACATATATAGTTGGAAAAATATAAATTTTAAAAAGAAAATAATTTATTCAGTCTGTAAAGAGTGAAAAATGTCGGAAAAATGACGTTCGAAACTTTATTTTAAATATTTTTCAATTTACAAATCTCAAATTAATGATTAATTGGGAAAATAACATTGATAGCAAGGAATATAAAAAATCATTACCAAATCTTTTGGAAATCATAAAATTGAATTAGTGTTCCATAAGATAGAGGTTAAATTATTTCCAAATATAAAAACACCTTCTCGCGCACTCAGAATATTTTTATTACTAGAATATTTTTATTTAAATCATACAAATTAATCTCTAACCACTCTCATTAAAATTTAGGAAAAATTAGAATCAAAGACCTAAGGAAAATAATGTTTATTATGGGGGACGATAAAAATAGTAATTACTAAATAATATTTTCGTTTAAATAATGCATTTATTTTTATGAGGTATCTCTTACCTAGATTTATGTTTAAATTGTTCAAATTAAATTCTAACTATTTGTATTAAATAAAATTAGTTTTCGCTCTCCATGAAAGTGTTTGTCAGGGATATATACAAAGTCAAGTGGTTCTCATTGGGTTAATATATTTAGGATAGTATTAAAGAATTACGTTCAAAAAAGCCGTTATCAATCCCTTCTTGTATATTTATTTTATAAACAGTACATGAACCAAGTTTATATCTGGACTGTCACGAAGTCATTTCCATTATTTCGAGGATTCACATGGAAGTCATGTGGACTACGCCGGGGAGGGAGCCTCGTGTGGGGCCCAAAGGTGGATTTGTCAAGTAATGGAGGTAAGGCAATGAATGGGGATTGATGATTTGAATAATGTCTCGTTTGGTA